>WHVE01000996.1:0-38919 GCA_015178995.1 Trichophaea hybrida
CGGTGACGTAGCATACATAGTTTATACGATAAGTTTGTTATATGTGGGCCAGAATGATAGATATGCATATGTACAAACAGCCTAGTAAGGTGGAGGGCATATTATACAGCATGCTTGGTGGGAAAGCAGCTCGGTTGTGGTGATTCTAGAAAGAAAAACAGTGATGAGAAAAATGAACAGAAGTTGAGGTTGATACCCACACTCAAGGTGGTGCACTTCTAGCCGGTGCACGTCCGTGGTGGTGGTGCGGCTGAAATTTCATTCGCTAACACAAATTGCACAGTCTAACAAAGACATTCCTGGGAGAGAAACTCTTGTGCCCATCGTGTGAACCCCGTTGAAAAAATCACCACCACCATCCTATCTACTAGCATGGCTCGATCGAGGTGAAATCGCATTACTTGTTTTATCTGCAACAAGAAATTACCCCCATTGGAACAGATTAGAAGCTCACTACAAGCAGTTTCACCCCATTGCCCTGGCTGATGGCCTTTTGCCAGACAGAACTATACCTCCAGTTGGCTGGAACCGTCCAGCACCAGCTAGGTTCAATGTCAGTAGGTGCACCTGAATCATCCCAGGATATATGATCTTATACTATGGTCAGCCGGTAGATTCTATAACAGGAGTGCCACCACCCGATGATTCCACCGACAGTGAATCTATAGACCCTCAGAAACCAGATCCAACATGTACGCCTGACCCAATGAAAATTAAATATCACAGCGATGTCGTGGGAGTGTAGGCGGCTGGTGGTCAGGCGTACAGTGTTGCTAATGGGATATACAACAAACCTCGTATATACCTGGATCAATGGAACCCAGGGCATATATTTGATTGAGCATATGACTTTCAGCAAGCTCAATCATTGGGTCAGAACTCCAAAACGTGGATCGACCAGCACCTGGATCATGGACATGATGACTTCCGTATCGAGTTTTTTCAATCAGCTGCTGAGTTGTGGGCACTCTTGGAATTTATAGACTTCAGTTTAGGTGCAGAGAGTTGGCTAGAAGGCTGTTCACAAACATTTGCACATTGTATTATCGAGATATATTCACGTGCATCAAATTTCTTTTGCCTCATATCCCATTCACCACGCACTTGGATTTCAAACCAGTGCTACTAGCCGATTCTAAGGGGCGTCGCATTTACAGTGAGATGAACACTGGCGATTGGTGGTGGGATACTCAGGAGCACCTACCTCAGGGCGCCACAATTGTACCAGTTATTTTTGCATCTAATATAACGCATCTGACAAATTGTCTGGTGATAAACAGGCCGAGCCCATATATATGACTATCAGTAATATACGAAAAGATGTCCGCCGGAGCCCCAGGAAGCGTGCCTCGATCCTTGTTGGACTCATACCATGTCCTCCAAAAGGTTCCAAATACACGGATAACGTCTGGCACGACGCAATCCACACGATTCTGTCGACGCTCCGCACACTCGATATCAGTGGACTGCGGTTGGAATAGGATTGTGCCTACGGTTTTTGAAGAAGGTGCTTTCCATTGCGGCTGAATGGGTTGGTGACTATCTAAAACATGTGATGATTGCTCGAGTTTCATACAGTTCGTGTGCTATTTGTGCACTACCTAAAGGTGCGCCGATGGGTCATTCAGGTCAACAAACAATCTTTAATTGGAGGGATGAAGAAACCTACAGTGAACTTCTCGATCATGAACAGATCGATGAACTAATAGCATCTGGAGTACGTTCATTCCCTAACAAGTTCTGGCAATACCCTCTCTGCCATGTGTACCGTCTATGGCAACCTGATGAATTTCATCAATTGCTCCTGGGATTTATAAAGGATATGTTTGACTGGCTTCTCCAATACCATAAAGCACGAAATCTCAAAGACCGATTCGATAAGCATTGCACATTGGTACCACGGTATCCAGGACTCCAACTATTTCAAAAGACCTTCGATTCATCAAAGAGTGGGATATGGCAGGGGAAACAGATCAGGGGAATGGTTAGAATATTGGCAGTTAACTGCGTGCCAATATTAGCTGATACCATGGATGACGAAACGAATGCTGACAAGATTTCATCCGATGAAGCAGTCATAAGAACCATGCGGGCATTATGCGAATTCTGCCCACTCGTAAGCCAACGAAGCCACTCTGATCTATCCCTCACTGCACTTGATGATGCGCTCAAACGATTCTACAGGTTGACAAGTGTTTTCTGAAAACCGAAAATGTGGAAGACTGCAGAAGCCAAAGTCATGAATAAGCTGAAACGAGAATCTGTGAGAATACGTGAGCAAAAGATTGTGAAGAACCGTGTTGCAGTAGAGGCAGAAGTGAATGGGGCCCACAAAATGAATGCTGCCAAACACAAACAATTGCAAGTGCGTCTCGATCACACTGAGATTGATGACAGAGATTCGATTACCACTGACAATCTGGAAAGCAAGATATACGAAATCACTTCAGCACAATTGCATCTTTTGAAGAGGAGATTTTCTAAGCGAATGGTTGAATTTGAAACTTCGTGGAAGCAACATGGCATTCATGAGCTCCGAAAGCCCTTGAACATCAGACATTGCACTTTGGTTACCCCAAGATGCCTCTGGTCAGCCATATATCAGAGTTAATTCGCCGAATGGATTTGGGAGACAATTTCACAACCGATATCTCAGAATAGTTACATGTTTCCAATATGAAAGATGGCTACCGCTCCAACAATAAAGTGAATTATACTCGACAAATTCTCAAATACAATGACCGCCACAGTGGCCTAGACTATATGTAGGACACTCTCCATTACCTTGCACTTTAAGGCTGGTATGATTCTGATTCGGCTGAGGTGAGAAATTATTTGAGAGAAGCTTTCGTATTAATATACTTATTGGCCAGTCCAGCTAACTTAAAACTAGGTGATCAATCTCTTATCAGTGGATGACAAACGACCAAATACAAGGCGAGCCCACCAACTATGCCTCGAAAAAGGACAAGTTCAGTCAATATTCCGCCCAGTCCACCAGATATGTATAACTTGGGAGAAACACACGTCCTTGGGGAGTGTAGGAGTGTCAAATTGAAATCTCTAACAGATGTAGCCAGCGATATCGAAATTCCCAATCTTGGAAAGTTTTTAGGGCTCAAATTGAAGAAGATTGGGGAACAGAAATTATGGGTCTTGTGTTGGGTTACGATCTTAAGACACTAATGGACGAAGTTCGAATCAAACAACACAATGGTCCATCCTACTATCGCCAACCGTTCAACTCTCCTGCAACCATCGAGCGAATAGGGCTTGACTGTAAGGTGGAATATACTAATGCTAATAAGGGAATGATGCCTAAAGTACATACTGTGTGGGTTCAACATGCACAGAGTGAGCATAATCACCTTGACAATAATTTTCAAGGCCGAGTTCCATCGTTTCCGATCTTATATATTACCTGGACGCCCCCAAACAAGGTTTTACAGTCTCGAAAACACCTACCTGAATGAAAAATACTACCAACATTCTCCAAACGATGTAAAAGAAGACAGGAATGGGTATTCCGTTTTCGACCTCAAGTGTATGCGGTGGTGATTGCAACACAATTTCAAGACCAAAGAGGCAGGGCTGACAAGATTGATGGCTTCATTCGAGTGGTAAAATTGACAAATAAAATGCACATTGTTCCAGTTGGAGCAATTGTTGGGCCTGCACATTTGGTCAGTGCGGATGGAGAAGAACTTGGCACTGAGAGTAACCATGGAGATGATACAACCGTATGGTTATTGAACAACCAGGTGGACCTGGATTTGTACTGGACTGTATATTGAGAGTTACGAGGTTGCTTTTGGCACACCTATAATCAGAGTTTAGGCCGGTTGGGTGTTCGTGAGGTGGGACATGAGTTGCAATGACAATTTGTAGAGCAATATGGCATAAATACAGTTTACCAATCTCAATTTACCAATCTGAATGCTGGATGGTCAGTGCAAAAGCCGATTGGTCCAAAAAAAAAATAAGGTACACCGCTATCTAAGGGAGTTAAACGACTTTTCAGGCCCACCGGGAGGTTTGATGAGCGTTAATGATGTAGCAATCGACATAGGATTCTGGCGCACTGGAAGGTTTCGTGAGATGCTCAACAAGGGTTCGAATGTTGGCCCATTTCCCCTGGAAGCTCCCAGGGTAACTTGCCGATACTCAGGGTGTCTCCGGGAGGGTTGGTAAGACCTCCGGGAGGGTCCGAAACAATGTCCATTTCTCCTGGATGCTCCCGGAGTACCTTCTCATACTCCAGAAGTCTCCCGGACGGTTGGTGAGAGCTCCAGGTGGGTCCGAAACTATGTCAATTTATCCCTGATGCTCCCCAGGTATCTTCCCATTCTCCGGGAGTCTCCGGGAGGTTTTGTGAGTGGTCCAGGAGGGTCTGACACTGTGCCATTACTCCCGGAGACTCCTGGAGTACCTTCCCATGCTCCGGGAGCCTCTGGGAGCCTCCGGGAGCATTTTACATTTTGCTGATGGAACCACCATTTTTCAGTGTATGCAAGCCTTAGTATAGTATGGAAAGTCTTCTCAGGTGTTGTCAAAGAGGCCCTGATTTTACCCCAGATCTTGAGGTGACTGAAATGAGATTGGAAGATATTTTGAATGGATGGTAGTGTATATATGTCCACTTACAACAAACATTGGGAAGTACTTCATTATGAGTTGGAACCCTACAGGCTATTCCCTGATAAACATCTCGGCAATAAATTCCAGTTCAATTTCAAGCACTACCAAGAAGCATAAATTACTTTGATTGACAAATTTGTACATCCACCTACAGAGTTATTTAATTATATTCATACAGTGGATTAGATATATTGATACCATTTTTAACTTTAAGACGAATTCAGTTTTTACAATATTTGAAAAATAGAGGAAAACTGACAGAAGGCAGCAGTGGAGTACAAATTAAACTCAGTTGAACATATTGCACAGAACAAAATGATTAAACTTGTTAAACAAAACCTTTGATAACCAGAAATGGAGAAATTCATTATAGATTGTATCTGTTAATATCTATAGTACAAGACCAAAAGAATAGCTCATCATATCTACTTCAAACTCCTCCAATTACTCAAATTAGTGTATTTTTAATAGAATTCAATTCCAATAAACTATATTATTGAATCATCTGTTAAATATATAGTTATCAGTATGGGCAATTAGTTACTATTTTTCAAAAATGGCTCACTTTATTCCAGCAATATATGGTAGAATGAAGATTCAATTCTTGGTTACTATCTTCCTGAAGGATATATGAGTATTGCATGTTCTGCATTCAAATAAAATATCAAATTTTAATTTGAGGTTTACTTATATATTTTGAAACTTATCGACTGACATTCTTGATATTAAATTGAAACTATGTTCACCATTCCATACTGAAATTGAGGGGCAAATACAAGGAATTGATGACATATTGGATCCACAATAAAAATCATCAATATGAAATATTGTACCTTCAAAAATATACATATTATGACTCTCTCACCCACAGTATCAGAATATTTCTATTGTTGATAAACTTTGGGATTAATTTATATTCAAATCAGTTCAACAAAGCAGATATATAGAATACAGAAGTGAAGCACAATATTGGTGGAATAATATCTATATATATACTGTACTATAAAAACCAACAGCAAGTGCAGATAAAAAAAAAGTACCATCATATACAGTTCACAATATTCTGAAAGTAATGAGTATGAAATAGTATTCTACTCAATTGAAACAACATCACAACTTGAGGAATATATGAGAAATTCAATGTGATATATAATGGACCATCAAGGTTTTGAATTCAATTTCCCCTACTACTATCAAGTTTGAGTTACCAAGTTGATATCAATATCCAATATTTTCTATATATTACTCATTGAACAATATTGATGTACCACTTAAACCACTAGATCTCAACCACAACTTGCTTCAATAATTATATTAAATAAATTTAATTTTAATATGAACAGCTTCAAGTATGAAACAGACAACAAAGTTGAGGAAGTAATGGAAAGGCTGTATAGCAAGCAATATAAATACAGTTTGGAATCTAGTCAAGTGGAAGGGACTTTCAGAAGAAATATATTGAACTGAGAAATCATATATGAACTTTGATAACAAGAAAGTATTCAAGGAGTATTATAAATAGCATTCTTACACCACAAAAAAAAAAAGCAATCAGGTGATACAGTTGAGATTGTATTTTTTTTTTCTGAAAATTTTTTTAATAGATAGTCAAAAATATAATGGGTTTTGATTGTGTGGGTACATGGGATCACAATAGTTCAACATTAAGAAGTTGAATTGGGTTTTCCAAAACATGAAGGGTGATATTATTTTCCAAATTATAAGAAAATAAAGAACAAAATACAAGCCAAATAATTGGTTTGTTTAGTTTACGATAAAGTTTCAGCAAAATACAATCAAACTAATCAGTCTATATAAAACAATTTGAATAGACATTCAGTTATTGGTCAAAAGTCTTGATAATCTTGGCTTTCTCTGTCAAAATCCAGTGAAAACACTGGATTTGTAGCAATTTTCAAACACAACCATTCCATTATACATGATGAGAAATTTATCTGGGTTTCTTTGTATGCTAGATTTAATATATATTTATTCTTGAAATAATTGACTTGATAATAGCTTTTCAAGAGGAACTAACAATGTATGGACATATTAAATTGCTAATTTTCGGGAAATTTGTATGCAAACTAACCCTTTTGGTCAGTTATTCTGTCTTGTCAATACATGATGTATCAGGGGACCACTAGTTGTTATGACGTAATACTATATCTTTCAAAATCACCTTGGATACTATCCCAAAAGGGATACCAATGTTGTTTTCGCCTGAGAAATTTATTAGGTAATCGAATATATACAGCCATGATACATGATATCTGACTATCTGACACCTTAAAATTGCCAGTGTGGGTTGTCATCCTGGGAAATTCCCATTGACTATAATTGTCAGAGTATACCATTTTTAACTACTTGTCAATAGCTGTAGAACTGGTGGTTCCAGAAAAATGGTACCCAATATAAGCTTTATGAATTATGTTGACCCATAACTATATTAACTTAGTGGCTGTCAAAATTTTTGCACTTGAATATTCTCAATTTTAATTTGTTAAAAGCAGTAAACAGTAAATTATTATTGTCATTCTGGGTAGAACTTTTAAAGTTTGGGGATTGTTTTGCAACTACCACTATATTTGGGTGGAGATTCACAGGGGAACTAACAATGGCTGAAATTGCCTATTTTATATATATACAAGAGCCTGATATAGTTGGTTGTAACTGAAGCAGATATCTTCTATATATATCATGAATTTCTTTTACTTCTCTCTGTATTTCAGTTTGTATTGACAGTTATCTTTTTACTTTAACAGTTTATCAGTCTACCAGTTAATATGTTTTTATCTCAGTAAAACCAAATTTTATTGTTATACATATTTTATGCTATTCTCTTCCGCCTCTTCTGCTCACCAATTTAATGCAACAGATTTCCAGTAATATTTCTTTGTCATATGAGATTTTCTTTTCATTATAAGATGTTCAATAGATAAAATATTATTTTTATATCGATACTGAATACTGTATAGTATCTATCCCCATATCTGTTATCAGGTATATCATTTATCTATCATACAGTCAATATCTATCTATAGTTATAACTACCAATGCACCTGCTCAACATGAAAAGTTGCCCACCATCTGAGTAAAGAAAGTCATTACAATTTTGTTTATAGTATTATAGATATAAACATATCTATCAGTTGATCATTCTGTCTGTGGATTCTAATTGTGATATTTCAGGGCTGGCTTATCAGAGATATGAGAGGCATAGTCTGTTTGCCATATCATTGAATCTGTTTCTTTTTCAGTCTTTAATTGTTAGTCATCTGTTATTAAGTCATCAAGTTGAAATCATTTGATGTTGTTTTATTCATTGTTTGGTTATATAGTAAGTGAGTACTTTAGTCTGGAGAAAGTATTATCAATTTCATTCAATTCTAGTATCAAGTAACTGTTCTATCTTCCTTTATTGAATACTATTCTTTGTTTTCTTTTGTTAGACACTGCCCACTACTACCACTACTATACTGCTGCTACTACTACTACTACCACTACTACTACTGCTACTACTACTGCTTCTACTACTACTACTACTGCTGTTGCTACTACTACTACTACTACTACTACTACTACTACTACTACTACTACTACTACTACTACTACTACCACTACTACTACTACTACCACTACTACTATTACTACTACTACTACTACTACTACTACTACTACTACTACTACTACTACCACTACTTTGTATTTCAGTAATAGTTCAGATTTCTGAGAAGTATGCTGTGCTATGGCTATTACCAGCCGGTGAGATGAGTCCATTGTCCATAGCAACTTTTGTATGTGACTTTTTGAGTTATAGCTGTTGCTCATTGATAGTATCAATATTGAGTTGTATAAAATATACCAAGAGGAAGATGTGCAAAATTTATACAGGGGTCCAACATGGTGGACTTGACTGGGGCTAATTCCTTTTCTATATATCTTAAGTCTGTCTCTTATCTTGCTGTATCTCAGTCTCTCCATATTGTTTTCCTTATAATATAATAGTCAAATCAGTATATTATTGCCAATTGAGCATCTTGGATACAAGAATCTATCTTTTTACAAGGCCAATTCATTTGTATCAATAACTCATATAGATGATGAAAGCTAGTCAATACTCAGTTTCTTCAATTTTCAATTACTGATTTCAAAAGTATAGCAAACAAACGGTTGATTGATACTGGCCACCAAGCTGAGAACTGTTGAAAACCTTACTATATATGTTTATAATTAATGAACAGCCAGCAAACAGCTGAATAGCACTGCCATGAAGTTGACCACTGTTAGTGGCCAAAGATTATATACTAACTGAAAACAGTGCAACTACTTTCCAATAAATAAAGTCTATTCATTTTGATGCCATCAGATAGGAAGAATATATTTATTTGAAGACTGAAAATCATAGAATCAATATCATTTACGATACTGGTGGAGTAATAATAATCCACTCATGATAACACAATTAAGTGAATTAGAAGATGGACATCTGCAGTAGTTGGAAAGAAATAGATATTGATTCAAAGTTGGTTCAATCATATATAACTTCTGGAGAAATATATAGTTTGAAGTCTTTGTTAGAAAGCAAAAAATAACATATTATGATTTTTGAATTCTTTAAGAGTAGAAAGGCAATCTTTTCAGGAAAAAAAACTGGTTTTACCAATATAGATAATATAAAGTTATTTTTTTTGTGTTGAATTTTTGCAGTAATTTTCAATATCTTAAGTGAAGCTTCTCACTAATCAACTTCAAAGCAAGTTCTGAAGTAAGTTAAAATACTGTTTTGAAACTGGTATACCTGGAATGATACTTCTGGTATTACACTTCTCTATCTAATTATTTCTTTATATTTCATTTTTGTTAAAAAACGGAATACTAAATAACCACAAATAACAATACAAATAGGTCTATAATACTTGTTTGATTCCAATAATTGACTCTATATGCTATTTGCCTGAAAAGATATAAAGCTGACTAGAATCAAAATAGAGCTAGGGCAGTATTGTAGCGATTATAAAAAGATTTGAACGGATAGATTGGAAGAATTAGCTGGATAGACTGTTTCAACCAGCTGATGAAAATGATATGCAAGCATCAGAATTGCTGGTGAAAACAAAACTGGAAACTTGATTCTAGAATTACAAAAGTGATTAAGTTTGGTACCAAAGCTATTGATTATTTGGTGAACTAGAAAACAAGTGAGTAACAAACAAATTCTCTACTATAATTGTCCATATATATTCAACAAATACAAATATAATTATTCTTACTCTATTGTTACTAAATATATTCTGAACTGACCTTTCTTTGTATACCATATTTGAACAATTTCTTTTTTTCCAGTTGTAATATTGCTATCCTTTATTTCATCCTCTTTGTCATTCTATACAATGTGATTTCTATACTATACAACTGGATTCCTTGCCATGATATGTAAGTTCTTCCATGTAATATCTGATACGTTGGCATGAATCCGGATCCTTTCTTTGCAAAAGTACAATGAAGTCTGGAAGACGTGGTTGGCCAGAATATACCATAATAGTAACTTTTCGGTCAATTCCATTTCCAGCAGGTCAGCAGCTTGGTCGTTGTGAATATTTTCAACGAAACTTGTCAATTGCTTAAAGTCCATTGACAACAATTGTTCATTCCCACAATTGCTTGTTACAATCTTATGATTTCACAAGATATTGAAATTTTCTTAGGATAAGTCTGGTGTTATCTATATGCTCAAATATGTACTGTTTCATTCTCTCCAATATCACTTCTAGTGATAGTTGTCATATTGAATGAATAGGAGGATACTGTTCTGAATGAATTGAATTGATTCATAATTGATTGAACTGAGTATCCATTCAGTTCAAGTTTGAATCAAAATATTCTGATTTTAACAAGTTCATCATAAAGTGATTTGTGAACCATGATTTTCAACTGAAAATAGGTATGCAAATTTGTGTCTAATTGGCTGAAATTGTTTTATGTTGGGTAGCTGTTGAAGTTTGCTACAAGATAAATTGAAAATCAAACCGATCAGACATGAACATGCTTACATATTTTTGTTCAAAAATTTGGTATGATTTGAGTAGTTGCAATAGCAATTTCTTGGCAAATTTTCACTACTACGAACCAATTGGTTAATCAATTCTGTCAAACCGTCATGGTATATTGCCAATGCTAATAATTGGTCATGAACAGCTCACTTCAATCATATTACAAGTTGAATATGATAATTTGACAACTGTTGTGGCAGTATAAGTGGATATGTTGGAGGTCTAATGACTTCAGTGATTCCCTGGCGACAATCAACCTCTAGGATTATACCCAAACCTGGAACACGTGATCATTTGATACCTAAGGCCTACAAAACTGTTGCCCATGTCAATTGTCTTTGGAAGATCCTTGAAAGGTTGAAGGCCAACCAAATTGCATATATGGCTGAAAAATACAACTGACTGTACAAAGATCAAATTGAAGGACAAAGACAACATTCTGCTATAGATGCTACCATGGCACTTGCACATGAAATTGAACAAGTACACAACGGAAATCACCACTGCTCTCTTTATGGATGTGAGTGGTGCATTTGACAATATATCTAAAGACTGTCTCCTCCAGACTCTACAATAACTGGTCTACCCAATTGCTATTCAACATAGGGTGGACCACTGTTTACCTAACTGTACAACAGCACTGGCATTTGATGGATGAAAGGAAGACCTCAGCCCCGTCCAGACAGGAATCCCTCTGGGATTGCCTGCATTCTCAATTCTGTTCCTCCTCTATCTCATTTCACTCTTCTACCAACTCACAACCCATTACCCTATCTCCTGGACTCCAAGCTGAATTGATGATGGCACAATTGTTGTTCGAAGCCAATCAAATGCCTAGAATACAAGGTGCCTCTAAGCAGCTGCACAGATGTCTTTCAAATGGGCAGAAGTCAATGCTGTATGATTTGACAACTCAAAGTCAATGATGATGCACTGTCACAATATACAAAATGGTAATACCACCGATGGTGAAAAGATTACCCTACCCAATGCCAATATCATTTCCCCTGGCATACAAGGCATGGTCCTTGATATGATAAGGTGGATTGGTATTCGTTTTGACAGAAAAATTCACTTCAAACACCATGTGATGCTGAAGACTGCAGGTGGCAAAATATCCTGTGGAGCTCTCAAATTACTAGCCAATACGGAATAAGGACCGACCCCCAGTGCAGTCCATCAACTCTACACTGCAGGTGTTATATCTGTTTGCGACTTTGGAGTTGATGTTTAGTAGATGGTGCAAGCAACATATTATCCGAAATATGATACAGTTCAAATGATGGCCCTTTATCATATCCCTGAAAACATACCCACATCACCGTCAATAGTTCTACACAATGAATCTGAAGTGCCACCGGTAGCTTTATGATGTAATCACATGCGATGAAAATAGGTAATTAGAAGTTTACATTTCCCAAAATGTATCCAATTGACGAAAATTGTCCATTGACTTACCCCCCATCTCATGAAAGCCCAGAGCCTTGTAATGCAACCGGGCCCTGGATCTCATTGGACAGTATTCCAAAAATCACTGCAAATGTGAAACACATCTTATTCAAACCTTATTGACCCTCAGTCCATAGATGTCTCATGGCTTGGAGATCAAAACCTACCCAACCACAGCCTGTCCACCATGGATTGAAAGTAGAGTGTAATCACAAATGAATTGCTGCTCAAAAGAACTGGAAGCCAAAGCCCATGAAGCACAGTATGCAATGTTTACACAAGATGGCAACAAATTTTTTTGTTATTCTGATGGATCCATATTGAACGAAAATATTGGTGCAGGAACTGTAGTGGAAATTACAGAAGAAGAAGTTATTGAGGCAACCTATCCAATGGGCCATCCACAGGAAGTTTAGACGAAGAATTACTTGGCATTTGTAAAGCTGAACAGAACTACTTTCAGATTTGTCCACATAATAATGTCACCAAACGATATATATTGATTATTACAGACAATCAAGCTGCCATACAACATTTCAATACCCTCAAACCCACCCCTGAACAATCTACTTCCCTGGCACTCTCCAATATTTTCAATGACCTTCCTGCACTCAAAACTACCATCGCAATTCAATGGGTTCCTGGCCATACACATGTTCCTGGTCATGGATTTGCTGATAAGTTGGCAAAAAAGTCCTCTCTCGAAAAACCACCTACCTACTATACTACATCCTGCTTCTACCTCAAGAGGGTAATCCAAGCAGCAAAATACAGTAATGGGGAGATTGGTGGATAAGGCATCCAGCAACGGGAAAGTATTATGGAACCATTGAAATCACTGTATATAAACCAGGCGTTCAGCGAAGGATAAGGTTCTTTCTTTACTTGTTCCCTTGTCTATACAACAATCAATTAGCTTCAGCTTTCACTTCTTCCATATTCGGTGATTCTGGATCGAGTCTTTTGCATACAGTTCTAATTTCGTAGCTACAGGCTACTCCTAGATTCCTCGACCACACGACTCCTGGTCTTTATAACCCCTTGAACCTCGAGCCCTGAACCCTTGACAGAAGAACGAGTCTAAAATCGATTTTACCAGTTATATTCTTGTTTTATGTGCCGTTATCGCGACCGTTTATGTTGCGATTATTGCCATCGCATTTGCAACATGCCTTGCAAAGTTTTTAAATCAGCAAGCAAAGTCGACAATAGATTGGTCATCCAATCATACTGGAGACACATCTGTTTATCATGCTTGTGGACCTTTCGAAGACCTAAGGATCCAGATAGTTTAGGCAACCAGTGCCACTTCTAAATACATGAGCGAAGACGAATGGAACTGCGACTGAATCTGTTATTGATACTGTTCAGAAGAACAAGGAGACCTAGACCACGATTATCCAAATCGAACTGTCCACTGCAACTGTGGAGCAATTCAGGATTGGGCCGAAATACCTACCTGCAACTGCAGCATGGAGGAATTCGATACCTTTTTTGATTGCATCGAGGAATGCAATTCTATTCTTTGTTCACTGCAGACCATCGGTCTCTAATCCCTTTTGCCTTGGTATCTTACGAGGCATTCATGTGCTGGAACCCGAACAGCTGTTCTTGCTGTGATATCCCCTGTTCCAATAGTTGCTGGATTAACTGGCCAAACAACAAGTGGGAACACATCTGTGATCAGTGTATAGAAGAAGAACGCTTACTTGGCTTCAATATCAATAACTACCTTCATCAATCAGCCTTCAAAGACGCAAGTAGACATGTCAAGCAGCAGTATCAGCAAAGGGTCTCGACATATCGAGATTGTGAGCGTGGATAAAGATATAATGGCAAGGATGATATTGGTGGATTTTACAAAGCTGAATCAACAAGATGCCCTGACAGCAGCCAACGAAATGAAGGACTATATAGCAGGCATGGCAGGAGCACCAGCATCTGAAATTGAGAATCAAATAGAGCGATTAAATGAACAAATCACGACCCAAGCAATGAACATTGGAGCAGCCCACAAACGAATCTCCGAGTTGCTAAAAGAGGGGAAAAACCTCAAACAAAACAAGGCAAATACGGACAAGGAATTGGCATTAACACAACAAAGAATCAAGGACTTGAAAGCAAAAGTATCCGCCTGTACACACAGGGATTTACAGACCAAAGTCACCGAATTAGAACAACAACTACCAACCGGAGCACCAGAAGAAACGGGAAATCTCAGACAGGAATTTGAGGACACGGTGGAACAGTTAAGAATCTGAGGAGAAGAAAGAAACGAATATCGGGATCAAGTCAGAAGAGTGCTCACGTTCGTGGGGAATGGTGGCAATGGAAACAGGGGACATAACGGCGGCTAAATTCTCTCATTCTCGGGAACTGATAGGAGAGCACTCCGAGGGTGGATGGCACAGTTAGCAATGACAATCGCTGATGAACCAACATGATTCTTCGGTGAGCAGTCCATGATGCGATATGCCGCAAATTGACTAGAATGCGTGGCATGAAATCAGATCCAGCCGTACATCAGCAGAATCAAGGGTAACCATGACCTGCCATCATTGGAAAATCTATTGGACCTGTTACAGCTAGCCTTTGGAGATCAAGACATATGAGCCACCACCAATTGAGAACTCCTTAAGCTTCGACAAAAAGACCGAAATTTTTCTCAGTATTACGCCGAATTTCAGCGATGGGTGCCAGATGTCAACTGGAACAAAGTAACCCAAGTAAACGTGCTAAGACAAGGCTTATCAGAAGAATTTAAAGTTTCACTACAACATTGCGATACTCCGGAAGACCTTACAGTATTTGGCAAACTCTGCTCAAAGTGAGATTCACAAATCCGCGCTCAAGCTGCTGATATAAAATCAGGAAGATGGACAGCGGGATACAATAAGTCTGAAACAGTGAACAACAGCACACCCACCCTATCAACCACGGAGTCAGCACCTGCAGAAACCGTGACAAGATATCATGGCCCCACTCCGATGGATCTTTCGGCAGTCAAAGGGAAAAGAATTACTCCAGAAGAACGCAAGCGATGAAGGGAAGGAGGACTTTGTATGTGCTGCAGGGATAGCAGGCACTTCGCGGCATCATGCCCGAGAAAATTGAAAGCAGCATCAGGACGGGTGGATGTAACACCTTTCAAGAAAGCAGGGAATGAAATGGACGTGGAATTGGAAAAAGAAATCGAGTCGGGAAAAGTTTCAGCTGGTGCAATAGGAATAGTGTTAGCAACGGTTCCGGGTTACGCAGCTGCAGTGTGGGTTTGGAACCGGACCAGAGCCACGGTCCGGGTCTGGAACCGGACGAAACCTGAACCGGTCATAATTTCCGGTTCCAAACCAGCAACCGAACAGGCCAACCCACGGATTTTACCAGGTTTGGTGTGACCTGCAGGGTCCAACCTCCGGGTTCTAAATATGGGTTCTTGCGTATTTGACTAATTGAATGCATTGCACATGCATCTATAATGAGATAAATCCAATAGTTCAATATAATTTCACACTTTCTGCCTGAATTTTCATTGTATATGATAAGATATAATATTGTGAAATGTTCATTACTTAGAGAACTGCGCTCGTACTCCACAATCAATTTCAGGGGATGTCGACAAGTTATTAGTTGTTGTTTGTATTTAAAAACTGTCAAAAGATCTTTAAAAAATATGATACTGAAATATAATATAAGTTCTGCATATTTTCCCAGCGATCTGTTGGCGCTCCGTTGACGCTGACTTTCAGTCCTGTAGCCTACATGTATGGTTGCATGTAGATTGTATGTTCAATTATAATGAATGACAATGAACGATATTTAATCAGGACCAATTTTACAATACTGATAAATCGCGATTGAATAATTGCTGATACACACTGTCAGAGGTAATATGGATGCATCATTACGAACTATTTTATTAATAAAAGCACTCAAAACTTCAACAATATGAATTTAATATATAAAATCTGTCGTGCTAACGGTGTTGTACGACCAAAAATCGTTGACGCTCCGTTGACGCTGACTTTTAGTCCTACAGTCTACATTTCTTATTGTGCAAAAACATCCAATATGATTGGAACGACGGACTTGCATGCTTATTCAAAATGAATATACTGTGCAATACAGATTAATCGGGATTTAATTCCTCCAAGTGTGGTTCCTTGAGGGCATCAGAAACAATTTATTTGTCGACAAAAGGCAGTTAAAACTGAAATTATACTCATAGAGGTTACACAATTTAACGCGCTAGAGATGTTGTACCATCAAAAATTGTTGACACTCCATTGACGCTCACTTTTAGTCCTACAGTCTACGTGTCTAATTAGGCAAAATTAGGAAATATGATTATAACGGTGGGCTTTCATAATTATTCAATACGAACATACCGTGCGATTCAGATATATCGTGATTTAATTGCTCCAAGCTTGGTTGCTTAAGTGCATCAGTAAAAATCGATTTTTTGACAAAGGCAGTCAAAAATGCAATTACACTGATGGTGCTCACACAATCAGACGTGCTAGAGATATTGTGCAACCAAAAATCGTTGACGCTCCATTGACACTCACTTTTACTCCGGCAGTCTATGCATTGTGTTGTGAAAAAAACAATAGATATGATTGTAACAGCGGGCTTTCATGTATATTCAATATGAATATGTCGTGCGATACGGATGAATGGTGATTGAATTTCTCCAAGCTTGGTTGCTTGAGTGCATCAGTAACAATCCAGTTGTCGATAAAGGCAGTCAAAACTGCAATTATACACCCAGAGCTCACACAATCTGACGCACTAGAGATGTTGTACCACCAAATATCGTTGACACTCTGTTGACGCTCACTTTCTGACTTGTAGTCTAATTGTATGGTCGCGCATTTACAGTATATTCATGTGTACAGGCAAGCATTCATTCTTATTTAACTAACAAATATTGTGCGATACTGATATATCGTGATTCAATAGTTGCTGATATTCACTCTCAGAGATAGCATGGAAGCATTGTTAAAACTCACTTCACAGATTCAATTCCATTGTATTCACCATTATATTGCTCTTTTTGACAGCCGAAACTAAAGAATAGATTGAATATGGAAATTATTTAAGTATGCCCAATAAACCCACTCATCTATTCCCCTTTATTGGTAATATCTTCATCATCACTGTCATTCTCTTTGAAATAATAAGTAGTAATTATTCATGTGAGAGGGGGGAGTGGAGTGCATTCTTGACATATCCTCGATGCTGTCATCAGTACTGGAGCCATCATAATTAGAATCGTCTTTGTCTTCAGTATCTTCAAGTGGGGTAAATTCATTCAAAAGGCTGAGATGAAGCAATCTTTTGGGACTCAGTTGTGCTGCTCGGGCTGCAGATAGTCCAAGGGTTGCGGATACTACTGGTGCTGCCAAGACTGTTGGAACTGTAGTGGTCCCAGGCTTCATGGCTTTGCGCCTCCAGCGAGTAGCAGGATTTGGGGCAATCGTATTTTGGCAATGAAGGCAGCCATTCAAGTGATTATCATAGATCATGGATGGATGCTTTTCAATGACCGCCTTCACACTCTTATGGCCTGGCAACTCAACACCCCATCTCTTGTCTTCTCGAATCTCGGCTCGACACATTAAGATCAAATTCATAGTTTCTTCGATTGTAGTGCATGATATGCCATGTTTGGCCATATTAACCTTGTTGAGCGCGATGCACATGTCCGCCTGCTCCAGCTGTACACATCCACCTTGCCTAGCCATTGTTGCTGACATGTTGAAAAACTACTAAAATTCAGTTGCGGTAATTAAAATTGAACGTTAGAAAAATCAGTTACTTCAATCATATACTCTTCTGTGGCCTCCTCTAATGCTCATAAGGATGATCGTGTCCACTCCCAAATTATTTTGTCAGAAAATTCGTTTGCAAAAAATCTGGAGTTGACAATATCATGGTGCTCAATCTCACGGACTGTTCGGATGAAAGCCTTGATAGACCACGGAGGGTTGCCTTTTCGGCTCTGGTTGAACTGTTCATATAGTTCTGAACGGATTGCAGCTAAATATATCAGATTAGTTGACTGTAGTTCTTGCAGATTAGGTATTATACATCCTATTGCATGGTTTTCCCTGTTTTTCTTCGCACCAGTTTTGCGTACAATTTTAAACTTTTCATCCTTATGCATATTTCTTGTTGCAATATCGTCTGCAGTTCGGTGAGAATTCTGGGTGTGACGTTGGAGAAAAGTGCTTTGAACGCATGTATTTGATGTAGAGGTGGGCGTAGGCGCGGATACATTCTCCAAATGACTGCTAGAATCAGTGGCTTGTGGTTGAGCCATTGCTTGGGAAAATGGTAATTGAAGAGAGAAGAATTCAAGTTTGGTGAAGAGGAAGAACCTGAAGAATATATACGAATTAATGCAATTATCAAGTTGAATCTTGGTTTTCAACTGTCAATATATACATTATCGCACTGTAGTATTTCACGATTGACCCTGCTGTGGAAGGCTGCAGAATCGCAAGGTTGTTGGCCTGTTTCAGACCCTGCTAATTGTCAGCTTTTGATAATACATATAGCTGAATGGCTGAAAATATGAAACCTTTGAGGCAGTAACCGGTGGTTGTATGTTCGGGGTAATAGCCATTAAAACTGAATCCATGTCATGTGCAACAGTTTCTGCAGCCAAGTTGAACGGATGTTGGATAAAGGTTGAGCATTTTTCCAAGCTGTTGCAGTCATAGTGCCTGCCTGTAGGATCATTTTGGAAGTATAACCAAAACCATAAAGACCCACTGTCCAACTTCCAACATCTCCTCCACAAACAAAGTTCACATGAACCACACCACAGAGCAATTAATATGGTACAGACTTCTAAACAAAACGCTTCAGCACTTCCGGCAGGCACATACGGCCAATCAACTATGCGCGCAACAACAGGACGTCATAAAGTGAACCAAGGCCAGACGGGTGTCGAAGCAGAACGGGTCCGAGCGCATCGTTTATTTCATAACGAGGCGTGCAGCTGAGTTCCGACCTGAATCATACTTTGTGAGCAAGGAAGCAAAAGAGAAGTGGATTGACGACTTTGTGCAGAGTGAAGCAGCAGGAGCCAGACAGAGGGTTGTGGAAGCAGAAGCGGCAGTGGAGAGAGAGCAGGACTCTGTATTAAGAAGAGCAGCGGCTGGTACAACCAAAATGATATTTGAAGAGATGCTGGAAGCAACTGGAGATAGTGTTGATGATTTCGCAACTTCGGATGAGGAAAATGGTGAAGATGAGGAAGAGGATGGAGAGGACAATGACGAAGCATAGCTCAGTGATGAAGATGAATCTGGTTGGGTAGTGGGCACAATCAACAAATCGGTAAAGGAACAACTCGATACCTTTCGGACGAAGCGGATGATGCTCGAGCAATTGACTACACCAGGATGGGCAGATGCAGTTCATTACTTTTGTGAATGCGATTGGAAGTACGGCACTACTGAATTGAAAGTTCCGGCGGTGGTTACTCCGAATACTATTACGAATTGAGCCAATGCAGTTGCGTTCCGTTATTTTATGGATGCGATAACGTTACTTATGCCCCAACCACCTTCTCCACCTGGAAGTAGTCATTTGCGACAAGCAGTTGGCAAACCTAATGAGACTATTGATACATTTACATCAGTCAAAACGGTTGAATCGGTGCAGAATTAGCCCTTGCAAGTATTTTCCTCTACTAACTATTATCCAGATGTCCGATTTAGATGAAAATATGGGTACGGCACATGGTGGCCCATAGATATGGATTGTTGTATAGTCATCGATTGTCATATTGGCATTTTTGACAGTGTCTCATATGAAATGCTTTTTTTGCCCTATTTTAATATTGGTTAGTTTTCTATAATTTTAGTAACAAGGTTGTGAAAGATAAAAAAAATTGTCTATGAATGTGCAAGGATAGTGCCGAATGTATGAACTTCAAGTACTCGTAATATAGAAGATACACCGCCTATCGGCATGATTCAGTTAAGTAAATTTTTTTCTGAATGAAAGTAAAAACTTAATTGACACGTAATCTGCCACTGGAATTTTATATCAGTGTTGTCGTATTTGCGTCACTCATTGCGGCCTGATCGCATACCCACTTAGGTTGAAAATCTGTCGTTATACGTACTTCAAAAGAAACTTCAGCTGTCTAACCTGCCGCTCAGGCCCTGTACACATGATGGCAATCTCACCAAGTCCTTAGAGAGACCATGAATATTTGGCACAACTGGCTGGGTGACAAAAGTGTGCAATTTATAATACAAACTTACGTCATTGACCTTACACCACGTAAAGCTGGTCGTAAGGGGTATAATACTAAAATACTATGTTTCAATAGCTACGTGAACTGTCCATCAAATGTCAAATAGTAGTGCCATTATGCATAGTACATAGTCATATTGAAACAGGTAGTACAACAGCTTCAAAATAATCGAAAACATATATTCTTATTGAATACGCATGAAAGCCTCCTGATACAATCAAATATTCTGCATTCGCACGACAAGACAAGTAGACTGCAGGAGTAAATTTAGCGTCAACGATTTTTGGTCGCACAACATCTCTAGCGCGTCAGATTGAGTGCGCTCCATGAGTGTAATTGCATTTTTGACTGAATTTATCGACAAATCAATTTTTACTGACACACTCGAGCAATCAAGCTTGGAGAAATTAAATCACGATTAATACATATCGTACGGCATATACTGATTGAATAAGTATGAAAGCCTGCCGTTATAATCATATTCATTAATTATACATAATTAGACACGTAGACTATAGAACTTAAAGTGAGCATCAACAGAGCGTCAATGATTTTTGTTCACACAACATCTCTAGCGCGGGAGATTGTGTGAGCTCTATGTGCGCAATTGCAGTTTTGACTGCCTTCATTGACAAATCAATTTTTACTGACGCACTTGATCAACCAAGCGTGGAGAAATTAAATCACGATTAATCCATATCGCATGGCATATTCTGATTGAATGAGCATGAAAGCCCACTGTTATAATGATATTTATTAATTATGCATAATTAGACACGTAGACTTTAGGTCTAAAAGTGAGTGTCAATGGAGTGTCAATGATATTTGGTCGCACAATATCTCTAGCGGTCAGATTGTGTAAGCGCCATATTTGTAATTGCAGTTTTGACTGCCTTTATCGACAAATTAATTGTAATGATGCACTCGCAACCAAGCTTGGAGGAATTAAATCATGATTAATCCGTATTGCATGGCATATTCTTATTGAATAACATGATAGCCCGCCATTATAATTATATTCTTGATTATACATAATTAGACACGTAGACTGTCGACTAAAAGTGAGCGTCAACGGAGCATCAATGATTTTGGTCGCACATCATCTCTAGTGCGTCAGATTGTGTGAGCGCCATATGTGTAATTGCAGTTTTGACTGCCTTTATCGACAAATTATTTTTAATGATACACTCGAGCAACCAAGCTTGGAGGAATTATATCACATTAATCCGTATGCACGCATATTCTAATTGAATCAGCATGAAAGTCCCCTTATAATCATATTTTTAATTTTGCATAATTAGACATATAGAGTTATGACTAAAAGTGAGTGTCAACGGAGCGTCAACGATTATTGGTCGCACAACATCTCTAGCGTGTCAGATTGTGTCAGCACCATCAGTGTAATTGCATTTTTGACTGCCTTTATCGACAAATCAAATTTTACTAATGCATTGAGCAATCAAGCTTGGAGGAATAAAATCCCGATAAATCCGTATCACACGGCATATGCTCATTGAATATGCATGAACGCCTGTCGTGAGAATCATATTTATTAATTTTTCATAATTTGACACCTCGACTATAGGACTAAAGGTGAGCGTCAATGGAGCGGCAACAATTTTTGGTCACACAAAATCTCTAGCACGTCAGATTGTGTGAGCTCCATCAGTGCAATTGCAATTTTGACTGCCTTGATCGACAAATCAATTTTTACTGATGCACTCGAGCAACCTAGCTTGGGTAATTAAATCACGATTAAACCGTATCGCTAGGCATATGCTTATTAATACAGCTGATAGCCCACTGTTAAAATGACACATATTCTTTGTGCACAGGATATACTTAGATTGCAGGACTAAAAGTCAGTATGGACGATATGTCAACGATTTTTAGTCATACGACATCTCCAACACAGGGGATTGGGGTAAATTGCCAACGTTATCGCAGTTTTGACTGTCGTAACTACCTTATCAGTTCTAAATATGCGATGATAGTGAGTATCAACTTTTTGAGCTAGAGCGTACATATGGACTTAACAACTAATTCTAAGTGCTAATGGAGTATCAACACATTGTCATAGTGCAGATAATGCTACTGCAGTTTGATTCAGCTGATATGGAACAGACAGCTAGATAGACTAATTTTATCCCTGAATATACTTCGCTCATACTAAAATTTATTTACCTACCGTTTCTCATGTTTATCATGTATTCCTACAAATGGTCTGTGGAAGTGGGTATTTAAGACATGAAGATATCCATACTCTAATCGATTCTTTTGACTGCAGTTCAACCGAAAATCTTTCAACTCTACTTTCATATTCCCTTTAAACTGTTTTTCGATGGCTGCTGCAAAGTGCATTGATACATCCTCACTCGAAGTGATGTACTCTTCTAAGGCCGAACGTGTCTTTATTCGAGATTTGACTGATGAATATTGCAAATGATATTTGATAAATGGTGGACCTCCATGAATGTTCAACAAAAACTACGATTGTATGGAGCGGCTCCCGGCATGCACCAGCTTGGCGATTCTACAAACTTTGTGCAAACGCATCAAATGGCAGCCCTGGCATCATTTGCATTGTCTGTCATCAGTTTCTTGTACATCCATCTGAGAATGGAACAATGTACTATGGGAAACACCTTTCATCAAAGGGACACAAAGCACAGCTGGAAAAGTTAACTGAGTCTGACATTACTTATTGACTGGTACGGCTGGTGAAGAGCAAGCTCTAGCTGTACTCAAGAAGAAGGCAGTCATGGTGTCATGGTGGCAAGTTATTCCCATCAAACACAAATTGATTAACAATCCAAGATTATACTGATGATTTTGACAGACAGAACGTCCAAAATTGGCGGATAGTGACTTTACAACCCATGAATTCAACCAAGAAACCTGGAACCACTATTTGATGCTAGGATTTGTTTCTGCACATATCCCATGGAATGCTATTACGAACCTCGAGTTACGACGAACGTTCAATGCTTTACGACATGATTTGGTTCTGCCCTCGGCCAGTACTCTCAGTAATATTTGCCGAAGAGAATACTCCCTAACAATTGATGCAATCAAAAAGCAGTTGCCAACGAAAAATAAAGTCAGTGTAGCATTAGATGGTTGGACATCAACAAATAAATTGGCCATTTTGTCGGTCATCGGGTATTATATAGATCGCCACTGGTGCTTACGTGAAGTACAGCTTGCATTTGACGAGGTTAGGGCTGCTTGGTTTTAATATTTTGTACCGCTGACACAGAACTCTAGGTTAAAGGCAAACACACAGGCGCACGATTGGCTGAGCATTTGAAGGAGGTACTGGAATGTTTCGATCATACTGACGGTCGATTACTGGGAATAACTACTGATAATGCCTCATCCAACTATTCAATGACTGGGAGCTACAATCTACACTTGAAATCTCGGGAATTGACTGGTCGGCATTACGAAACCATATACCATGCATGGCGCATGTCATTCAGCTTGTTTAGGGCATTCATGAATAATCTGGGAGTGAAAGGTCGAACAAAATCATGGGAAGCCAATGAGCTGATGAGAATTTGGAGAGAATGAGAGTGCGGCATTGACCAAAAGCCAAAAGCTGCAGAAGGCAGGAAATGCAAGAATCTCTAAGGTGGCAGCCATGAAGCCCGGATTAGCTAAAATTATTGAAAGGTAGTTACTGCATGCTATCTACACTTACATTCTGAATACTGACTCTTGATATAGCAAAGAATGCTCGCTGTATTGATCACTCTGACTCCTGGAAGACCAATGAGTTTCTCAACTGCCAGAAATCCAAAGTTCAAATTGCAGTACTGCCTACCATGGATGTAAAACTCGGTGGAATTCAACTCTGGAATTACTGGAGCGGGCATACAGATTCTGAGAGTTTACACTCGAGTGGCTCAAAAACCCGAATTACAGTATTACCGGCCTTATTTACCACAGAGGACGAATGGATCATCGTTAATAGTAATGGAGGTCTGAGGCCATTTCGTTACTGGACACTTTGGATGTCGAAACGGCATACAGTCACCTTGCACCTTGTCATTACAATCTATAATGACATATTCGATCATCTGGACGGCGTCATGCATGCTTTGGCAAAGAAAAAACTCCGTAGAAAGAGGATCTGTACTTTGCTTTGAAGTTTGCAGGCAAAAGCTGTCCAAATATTACTCGAAGTAACACCAGAAAGGGCATGCTCCTATTGCAGCACAAGTCCTTGATCCATTTCGGAAGTTGCGATCATTTAGGAAGTGGACAAGGCTATGGATGTTAATCCTGAGGACGAGGGTTCCTTCACTGCTCAGTACAAGGATGCATTCATAAAATATGTCGAGTACGAATACTGCACCAAAATTTGTTACAACCGACAGAAAATTCCATATAGTACTGAATCACGATTCTTTCTCCTCTATACCAGTGTCTGGGCCAGGTCAATCGACTTATGATCCATATGATTTGTCCAGTGATGATGAGTACTATACACCTGCAAACAGGCGGAATGTACTCCTGGGTGCACTGATCGCGCAGACGTTTATTGACGGCCACCACACTTATTTGAATTCACCACCCGAGGTACCCAAAATTGGGACAAATTAATCCCAATCTTAATGATTATCATTCCGACCCCACAGAGATTAGCAGGGCATTCTGGAGGCCTGACGTAACCGATTGGTGGCGACACAGGAAAAGATGAACACAAAGTACACCAATCTAGCCAATATAGCACAGGACATCTTCTCAATCATGCCACACAGGGTTGGAGTGGAAGCCAGCTTTCACTTGGCCGAGATGCATTGGGTGGAGGCAGTCAAAAACTACCGGTGAAACACTTCGAGA
This sequence comes from Trichophaea hybrida, assembly GCA_015178995.1. Taxonomy (NCBI): domain Eukaryota; kingdom Fungi; phylum Ascomycota; class Pezizomycetes; order Pezizales; family Pyronemataceae; genus Trichophaea; species Trichophaea hybrida. The sequence continues at coordinate 25,264 of WHVE01000996.1, forward strand.
AAAAGTGGTTGTTTGACAGTTTGCCAGAAGCAATCTTGGTCTTTTGGCTGGCGATACTGTTCAAATAGATTCGTCAGTATCTGATAACGATTTTGAAATCAGAAACAAGCGGAGAAAGAAAGCTGCACAGGATGGCCAAGGTTCATGACTTTTTGGAGATGTGGCAAGCAGTGAAAACCTATGGGCAACTCAGAAGGCATCACGCGCTCAGAACAAGCAAATGACTGCCATGGGCTACATTTCAGATACCGAAGAGACAGTTAAAGCATCCTGGTCGGCCTTTAAACATGATGGTATGCAGCTTTCAAATTGACTGAAACATCACCACTTCCACCGTCCTTATCGCAGATCCACCTCCCTGGTGGCAAAACCAAGGTCCTAAATATCCAATAATATGTAGGATCAACCGCCATTCTGGTGAAAGTGATGATGAAAGTTCAGCCAAAACTAATTCTGATACTGATGATTGGCTCCATTGGAACAGTGACTTGGACCATCCACATTATATTGAAAACGATGTCGAGGCTGACGATGAGGATGATATGAATCTCTCGGATGATTTCAATATCATTGATGTGGCAGAACAGCAAGATGAACATGCCGCCCCTAACATTGGAGGATTAATTTGGCCAGTACGAAAGTCGAAACGTATTGCAACTATAGTCGTTAACCACTCTGGGCCTGTGATCACGCACAAAACATGAAAAGCAAAAGGGAATAAACGACGGTAGAGCGGTGATCTGCATTTCATATTTCTTTTGGTTTTCTGTTTCTTATAATGGCGCATATCATTTATTATGTAATTTTCTTGGTCATTGTTGGGGAATGTTTCATATTTAAGCATATATAATGAAAAGACTGCTAATACAGTATATTAGTGGAATACAAATGCTGGGCTCATTGGGATGTCGTTTGTACAATTTTCAAGTTAAGTCTGAAGGTCAGATATTTGTAAGATCAATAAAAGGTAGGCAATAATGAGACAATGGATATGGTCGAAACTAAAATATTTGTGGTGATTAACACATACCACAACATCCTGGAATTTACCACTGCATAAGATTAAATACAATTTTGGCCATCTTTCTTCTACTTACAAAGTCAAACTATCATGTTTCGATAGAAAATTAACAAATTGTATTTGTAATATTGAACTTAATTGAAACGAGACTAGTAACAGTCAAAATCATAAATATGTATAGCTCAGTTGATTAAATTCAAGATTGCAAGAGTTGCATATGGAGTATTGTGCACCTGTTTTTGAACCCGTCTATTAACCCGGTAATTCGGGCGGTTCCAAAATGTCGAGTCAACCCGGACCGTTCTTTCTGGTTCAGTTCTCGTGGCAACCCGAACTGTTGATTTGGAAACAGTTCGGTTACAACCCGAACCCGGACCGGTGGTTCCGGGTCGGGACTGTTGCTTACACTACATAAGGATGGCCATTGCACTGGGTACAAATCTCCTTTGTCTACAGTGGTCGAATCTCGTTTTGGAATTTCGCAATTCTCGATTTGTAGTGCAGAAATTAAGAAGTCTTTAATGGAAAGCAAGCATCATGTTGTGAAATGTTCGCTGAAAATCGGAAACAGGTTGATCGATACGTACACTGTAATCAACTGCGGAGCCACGGGAATAGCATTGGTGGACTAAGATCTTTTTCGCCATAACCAATTAGAAGAGAAGGAACTAGGAGAGTCAAGAGAGTTAGAGGTTATCGATGGCAGGCCCATCGAATCAGGAACCATTACAACTATGGCCAAGTTAAATATGGGAATACAATCACATCAGGAGCAACTACCAGCATTCGTAACAAAGTTAGCACATTATCCGATAGTGTTAGGGCTACCATGGTTACAACTTGACGACGAAACAGTTGAATTTCAAAGTCGCAGGATTTGTTTCGAAAGAAGCGACTGTCAACAACACTGCCATCACCATTCGAGTGTATGGGTATGGGGCAATCATATGGAAACAATGGATCCAGAAAAACCCAGGCTAGACATCTGCGCAGTAGCCGCCTCACCCTTTATGAGAAAATAAAAAGGAAGGGTTCAAAGTTTATACTGTTAAATTGTATGAAATTAATAAGGCCTAGGAAATGAAAAATCTACAGGAAAAACCCCTTGAAGATGTCATCCCCAAGGAGTACCACGAGTTCCTACCTCTGTTCAGCAAGGTAGTAGCAGAAATGGTTCATCCACATGAGTGTTGCGACCATCTATCTATGCTGCAAGAAGGGCTCACACTGCCGTTTGGACCTATATACAGCGTATTCCGAGAAGAACTTGTCCAAAGGGATTCATTCGATCGTTTTTGTCGCCCTGCAGAGCCCCAGTACGTTTGCTGGGACACCAGGACCAGGTCTGAGACTCTGCGTCGACTATTGGGGGTTAAATGAAGGAACAATAAAAAACCAGTACTCACTGCCATTAATCCAAGAAACCTTATCAAGAGTCTCGAGGGCTCGCTATGATACCAAGTTGGATGTCTGCGATGCGTATAATATGATCACAATCGCACAAGGGGATGAATGGAAAACGCCTTTCAGGACCTGCTATAGACTTTTCGAATCCTTCGTTATGCCCTTTACACTTACCAACGCGCAAGCATCGTTCCAAGAATTTATCAATGAAACATGACACCCCTTTTTGGACATATTTTGCATGGCTTTTTTGGACGACATCCTCATTTACAGCGATGACCTGAAGGAACATAAAGAACAGCTCAGGGCAGTCATGACCTTACTCAAGGAAGCCGGCCTGTACCTCAAAGCAGAAAAATGCGAGTTCCATAACGAAGATGTCAAATACCTAGGGTTAATTGTTGGAGTAAACAAAAGCAGAATGGATCCAGATAAAGATCAAGCAGTCGAGAACTGGCAATCACCGGAGAAACTCAAGGAAGTCCAAGCCTTTCTAGGCTTTGCTAATTTTTACCGACGGTTGATACGGAATTATAGCAGGGTAGTGCAACCACTAACAAAACTTACGAAAAAGCTAGTACCTTTTCACTGAGGACCCGATCAGAAAAGAGCATTCGCCAAACTAAAGTTAGCGTTTACAACAGCTCTGGTACTGGCCCACTTCGATTACGAAAATGAAAAAGTTTTGGAATCCAATACTTGAAGTTATGTATCCGCAGGAGTCCTCTCCCAGTACGATAATCAATGAGTATTACATCCTGTAGCCTTCTTCTCCAAGAAACGTTCCCCCGCCGAGGAAAATTACGCAATAGACGATCAAGAACTGGTTGCGATAGATAAACGTCTGGAACTATGGAGACCGGAGTGCGAAGGGTCGGCACATCGATTAACATCCTCACTGATCACAAGAACCTGGAGTATTTCATCACATCCAAATTGCTGAATCGAAGACAAACCAGATGGTCCGAATTCTTGTCAAGGTTAATGTTCAAGATAGTCTACTGCCCAGGAAAGCAAGGTCAGAAACCATATGCACTCACAAGAATGCCAGGAGACATTCCTCCGAAGGGGAGGGCAGAAAAAACACATCAAATCGTGTTAAAAACGGAAAACCTCGACAAGGAACTGCGCAATAACTTGGTAGTAGCATTCATGGAACCCGCTAACCTCGATAACAACTCGGTAAATCCTGACGAGCTGTGGAACTGGGCAAAAAATATGTGTAAGCAATGCCCAGAGTAATACACACACACAAAAGAACTGCTAGAAGTCCCTGAATTACAATAAATCCAACCGACGGACAAGGATAAGCTCAAGTGGATCTAAATATGCCATGACTCCCCGGTCGCGGGACACCCAGATGAAGCAAAAACTTACAACCTGCTAAGCCTAAGCCATTCGTGGAATCAGATGAGAAAGGATGTGGACCGCTACGTACGAAACTGCCATGCCTGCCAACGGAGCAAAGCAATCCACAGAAAAACACATGGCTTGTTATGACGGTTAGAAGAACCAGAGCAACCCTGGAAAGATTTGAGCATGGACTTCGTAGTTGGACTGCCAGAAAGCGAAGAATTCAATGCAGTATGGGGGGTGGTCGATCTCCTAACGAAGATGCGACATTTAGTACCCAGCACTGACAAACTAGATGGAAAGAAGCTGGGCAAAATGTATATTAAGGAAGTGTTCAGACTGCACAGACTGCCTGGAACAATAGTATCAGATCGAGGGCCACAATGCACTTCGGAATTCTAGAAACACGTCTGCGAAGGATTGGGAATCAAACGAAGACTGTCAACCGCCTTCCATCCTCAGACTGACATTCAAACTGAGGGAGTCAACGCAGTAATGGAACAGTATCTTCGAAATTTCGTCAATGATCAGCAAAATGACTGGGTCCTATGGCTACCCATGGCAGAGTTCGCAGCCAATAATTATATCATGGAAAGAACAAATTACTCCGCGTTTTTTCGCAATTACAGATTCCATCCACGAATGATCTTTGGCCTACATCCGCTCAGATGTCCCATGGATATCCACGAAGTCAACACACAGCAGGTGGCCCAACGTATGGAACAACTGTTTTGCAAACTCAGAGCAGAAATGACAAGAGCCCAAGCTGTATAGTCCGAACAGGCCAACAAATCATGCACAGTCGGAACAGAGATGCAGATAGGAGACAAAGTATGGATGGACGCCAGAAACCTATCGACAGCCCGACCCAGTAAGAAACTGGACTGGAAACAAATTGGACCATATGAAATCACGGCGGTCGTCAGTCCATGGGCTTATAGAATTCAGCTACCAAATCAACTTCACATTCACGACGTTCAACCGATATCCAGACTAGAGAAAGCCGCCCAGCATCCCCTCCCTAATCAAAAGTAAGAACCACAACCACCAGAAATAGTGGACGGAGAAGAGGAATACAAAGTTGAGTGGTTAGACGAATCCAGGCTGTTCCAGAGGCAGCTGCAGTATTTTGTACAATGGAGGGGCTACGACGAGCGCAGCTGGGAGCTTGCGACCAATGTAGATGGACTTAAGGCTATCAACAATTTTCACATGGAACAACCTGACCAGCCTGGATCGTGAACCTTGTAGGTACTCGGCATTGGGGAGGGGGGAGCTACTGTTACCATTGTGTTGAGTGATGATCGGTGGTGGAGTGATGATCAGTGAATAATATTGAAGATAAAGCAGGACGAGAATGGAAGCAGGTTTCGGACAGAGGCTAAAGTATGACGAGAATGAAATCAGGTTTCGAATGGAGGCTCAAGCACGACGAGAATAACATCATGTTTCGAACGGAGGCTCAAGTACGATGAGAATGAAATCAGATTTTGAATGGAGGCTGAAGCACAACGAGAATGAAATCAGGTTTTGAATGAAGGCTAGATTCCAACGAGAATGAAATCAGGTTTCAAACGGAGGCTAAAGCACAACAAGAATGAAATCAGGTTTCAAATCTGAGTTTCACGGGAGACGACGGAATTGTATGAAAGTAGTATACTAAGAAAGCAGGAGTTCAGATATATTATGGAACCAGTGAAATCGCTGTATATACACCAGGCGTTCGGCGAAGGATATGGTTCTTTCTTCACTCGTTCTCTTGTCCATAAAACAATCATACAGCTTCGGCTTTCACTTCTTTCACATTCTGTGATTCTGGATCGAGTCTCTTGCATACAGTCCTCGTGTCGTAGCTACAGGCTACTCCTCGATTCCTCGACCATCCGACCCCCTATTTTCATTACCCCTAGAACCTCGAGCCCTGAACCCTTGACAGGTATGCTTGACGGAGTCAGTAAAAGGGAAGTCCATTGGGTCCTGGCGCTTTATATGGTGCAGAGATAAATATTGCTCATTTGATTGCTGTCGGGGAAAATGTAACCCATGGCAGGGTTGGTCGATTGGTGATATCAGTTGGGGAAGGTGCAACTGGTGGGGGGGGAAACATGGTGGAATAGAACAGTACTGCCATTTCTTCAAAAGTCACAGCTGTGTTATTGGGGAATGGCAGTGGTGGCATCCGCTGGGTTTTCCTAGGTTTGGTTTGATAGAGGGCAGTAAATATCTCAGTCCCTTGTCCATTTGCTAAAAATTGAATCCACATAGTTGTCTTGGAGGTGCGGATATCACGGCAATAGTGGTTTCCAATAGCTTTAAATTTGATGTGATCAATATCAAGGTGGGTTTTCTTCCACTGCTTCTGGACACAGTTCATCTGGGTTCAGCAGATTGTGAGATAGTGTGTCCACCAGCATTTCGAATGTGTTGTAAGCTGGAAGACGGGGGTAGATTGCTTGACTGTATCCACAATCATATCTGTAAGCAGTTTGGCTGATTTGTCAAGCTTTGATTCGGTTGGTTGTTCATGGAGATATTGCTAGACCATTGGTGAGGCATGGGAGAGTGTATTGAAAGTTTTTGAAAATATATCCCAATATGTCTTATTCCAGTTGTATCTTATTGTGTTGGAGACTGTACTAATAAGTACAGACTCTGCCAAGATATCAACACGTATTGTTGCATGATTTGAACCGGTTGATGCGTTATCATCCACTACCTACTGTGTACCTGAGTCATGGATGGCTAATGATTTAAAGGCCAGGTCAATGATACAGGTTCGCTTGGCATTTTGGTAGTAGTATGTTGGGGTACCTGGTTCATTGAGGAGCGAAAAGATATTGGTTTTCATGATCTGAACCAGTGCGTCTGCGCGTTTGTTTATTGTGGTTTGGGAATGCCACTAAGTATGATGGGCATTCATATCACCGGCAATAATGCGACGTTCAGGCAGGGCATGTTGGTGAACCTTCTTGAAATGGTGTAGAGATTGGATACACCATCATGTTCATTGTAAATATTGAAGACTGTGATTGGTGCAATTCAGGGGGTTTATATTTGAAGGACTGGAATATCAGGATCCTGGCTGATGTCGGTACGTGGGGGGAATTTGATATAAGGATCATTTTTGGTCACATAGGCAATTGTCCCATTGGGTTTTCTTACATTTTTAGATGGAATCAGTAGCTCAAATCCAGCGTGTGTTGAAATAAATGTATTGTCTCAGTTGAATCCAGGTTCTTGGAGTGCAATAAGGCTGGCCATTTGAACTGCAAATTCAAGAAGGATATTGAAGGCTGAGAAGGCACGATTGCAGTTGTGTTGTATAATTTGAATTTTGGTGGGTAAATATGAAGGTTGTTGAGGCATGGGTAATGGTCAGGTGGTTTTTCATGAACGTGGCTCATACCTCAGCATGGATGGCAGTAATTGTTGGGCATTTAGCATCGTTGGCCCAGTGAATACATTGCAGTCGATGCATTGGATGACATCATGGATGCACTGTTTGGCTATGCTGCGACAAGATTCGCATCAGTGGGAGGTAGTGGTGTGATGTTCTCCACATCTGTTGCAGATAGGTAATTGTTTGCATGGTAGGTATGAATGGCCAAATTGTTGGAAGTTAGTACATTGGTCAGTTGGTCGGGATGCTACATACTGGTCAGCTTTGTGTATCTTGCCACCTACTTGTACTCCATAATCTTGAATAAGTTTTGCTTCATTTTAGTATGGACTGCCATAACTATGGTGGTTGCATTTTTGTGTGGTCGTATTTCTGGCTTTATAAGAGATCGTGGTAGAGTGGTAGGCTTGATATGATTGTTGTTCATCTCATTATCTTCTTTAAAATAATTTCATTCCTGTTTCACATTCAGGAAACATAGTAATGTCAATGGAATGAACCATCATTCAGATCCAGGATTCTTGCTTTTTGAGATTTTGTACAGTTGTATCAACTGAATGAACTGTTTCTTCAATAGCAGCCTTGAGGGCTAGTACCAATTCCACAGGGCAGGCGTCTGCTGTCAGGAGGATGAGAGTGTGCTTATAGTTGGCTGACACATGACCAACATTGGCCAAAGGGTCTGCATGGCAGCATCGTAGGATGGCATTCATAGCAAGCTTCAGTTTTGTGAGATTGGTAGTTACTGGTTATTCACTGTATCGGATGTTAACTAGAATGCATTGTTTTTTGGAGAGAACACAGGGATTCACAGGATGTCTATTTGAATTTTTTGGTGGGCCTTTCTTTGCATATGCAGATGCAATTGCAGACCAGAGTGTGGGTTTGGGGGATGTCTCTTTTGGGACAGCTGGAGTTAGTAGGTCTGGTACTGCTGGTGGTGCACCTTCCTTTGAAGCTTGGATTTGTACAAGGTATTCAACTCGTTGTCCCAGGGTCCCGATTGTATTCAGATGAATGTTGTGTTTCGTTTCGATTGAGGCCAAGCAAGATGCCAGTTTTCGGTTCTGGGTGGTGAGACATTTGTTGATCTTGGGAACATCCTTGTAAAGTGGTTCAAGGATGACTTTCAATACCTGATGAATTGGATCTTCATTTTCATCATTTGGATTCAGTAGGTTGGTGGAAGGGTCCTGAAATCAATCTCTTCATAATCATCATCATTGTCGAAACATCGTTTATTGGTGTAGACATTTTCTGGGGCATCTCCAACATGTAGGTCTGCCTTATCAGAGTTTCCAATATGGTCTGGGTTGGTTGGTTGTTCAGGTGGGAAAGATGGGTGTGGTTGTTCAGAGGATGTCTGAGGATGGACTGTAGCGATAGCCATGCGGGTACTTGAATGTGTATGTGGGGCACTGAGTGGTGGATATTGTGAGGTAGCCTGCAGTCAGTGAGAACTTCCCCGATTGCCTTTCCTTCCTTGTTTGGTTATGTGGGCTGTCAGGGTGGTGTGTGATACAGCTGGGGCATTGATTGCAGAGAGTGGGTCTGAACTTGGATTTGAATCAAGGTGCATTTCATCAGTACTGGACGTGCCAGGTGGAGGTGGTGGTGGTCTTGGGGAAGTGATTTCAGACTTTAGAGGGTTTAGAAGGTGCTAAATATGTTAAAGAAATGAAAATTTTCAAGGTATTTGAAATAGGTATAAATCTGATGTTTGAGTGTTGATATAAGTGGCCTTTTTACTACCTATTCCCTGTGGGGGTAAGAGCATCACCTCTGTGGTCCTGGCAAGGTGTCGCAGTCTTGTACTCGAGCCTTTGCCAGCTCACAGCAGAAAGAGAGACATCTGTAGCCAATTGAAAATATCTAGAAGGCGTGCTTTGTGATAGGGCTGTAAAACCACTGGAAGAAAGGAAGTGCAACTTAACTCTGGAGGATCAACCCAAAGACTCAGGGGGTCAATGGCGGCAAAGTAGCCGGATGTTGTTGCCTACACCCTGGTAGGACTGCTGGGCCCTGGTGGCCAATATGTTCAAAAGGGGGGGGAAATGTGACAATGCAAAAAATGTGACAACGTTGAAAATTGACTGTTGTGGAGTCACTTTTTGTCCGATTGAGGTGTGTTTTCGGCAGGGTAGACATGGGTGTGTGTACACGCTGTATTCGTAGGGGCGTTTACAACAGATGAAAACTTGAACAGAAACAATGGATTTCAAATTTCGGTTTTTGGCTTCAAGAATTTTAGGCCTAGGCTGTCTGGACCCTGTACACAAGTATAAATAGTTCGTTCTAAGGGCTTCTGGGCCGCTGAATCGATTGCTGTTGTGGGTTTTTGATTCAGAGTTGATTCCACTAAGATAGAGGGGGAAGAGGAGCGAAAAAGCGACTTTTCAAAGATTGTGTGTAACTGATGCAAATGTCAAGCTTTTGGTCTGAAATTAAAACCTGAGCCTTGTCTATATGTGTGTTCAATGCTCACAAAGTTTGAAGTTGATTAGATGGGAATTGGTTGTGTAGATAATTGGTGGGGGCCCTGTTGCAGGGGGTTGCAGGGGGTGAAAAAGAGGGGTAAGAGGCCCAGTTTTCGAGCTAGCAACAATGAAGACCATGGAGAACAGATGCCTTTCCCTAGGGGGAGGTAATTGGGGGTTAGGAATCGATTGCCAGTGTCCATTTGTTGATAATTTTGTTGGTTGTTGACTTATTTTTGAAAAACGGTTTTGCTGGTGTGGTTATCACTTTAGGCTCAACTTTGTATGTATTCTCTGTACATTAGTTGCTTTTTCAAATGACCACAATCCTTATTAGCAAGTCAGCTCCCACGAACATTATATATTGGGCCAACGCTAGGGGGATACAGGATGGTGTGTAGGTTGCAATGATGCTTGCTGTGGGAGGAGCCAGTGTCAGTACTAGGTGGAGAGATAATATAATAGATCTCAAATCAGAGCTTACGGCCTTGCAAAAAGAATCCATGGAAAGACAGGCACAGGGGACAAAAATTCGATTGACTGTCTCAGATATCTCTTTCTGACTATCAAGGAATTGAGTCCGTACATGGCAAAATTCCAGTGTTGTAAGAACGGTCTGCAGACTGACGATACCATACAATACATGGCCAAATGAAACTCTGTCACCCAGGAGGTCTTTCTGTTTGCCTGATTGGTTGGCCTCGTTGAATTGTTTAAAATTTCAGAGACATGGGCCATTGAACTTTGTATAATATCTCATCCCTCTTGGTCATCTTTCCAACATGCAGTCACCAGATGATCATGATGAATCGGAATTGTGAACTGAACAAAAATTCTTGTGAGCCACAGCAATGGTTCCAAAATTAGACATTTCTTTCCCGTTGACAACAACAACCGCATACGTTTCCCTCATGATAGCCGAAAAGCAAGAGGGTTAGAGTTTTACCTATCAGTGGACTTGGAGGACAATGCCCTTGTTGCCACAATAAATTCCTGGAGTTTGTTGACCACCTGGAATGACCTGAAGTGGTCACTGGTACATTTGACCCCTGATTCAACAAGCACTATTTGGGCCATCTGGAGAGTCATGGTAAAGCAGGATGGAGTTTTGCAGGCTGCAAGGGAGAAGATGGTGGTAATTGTCCATGATGACCAAGTGTTAAGTGGGTGGCTTACTCAGGTGTGCCATTTGACTGATTCACTTCTATATGTTATATACCATGACAATGTATCAGATCCTGCACAGCCTGATCCACAGATCCCTGGTAATAATGCTACTTTTGACTAATCAGCTCTTCTTCCTGAGGCTCTAGGTATCCCCATATATGACATTGATGAAAACAAAAATGTTGAGAATAGTGTATTTGAGATGAAGCTGCAATCCCTGCCATGGAGCCAGATCAGTCTGAGGAACAGGAAAATCATTGGCAAAAAGTGTATCATACACCAGCAGCAGATCTGAGATGTATTTTAGCAAGGGTTGTGGAATTGTGTGCTGACTGGACATATACTGATGTTGATGAGTCGGAGATTACCTGGCTCTATGATCGTCCCTAAATTATAAATCCACCATTGCCAGAAACGTTATCTGTGCCAAAAAAAAGTTGGACTCTTGCCTCAATGAGCCGATTGAATGTTGTGAACTCATTCTGATTCATCTGAATGAGAATGGTAGCAATAATGGATATGATGGAGTTTTGGGTGATGTTTTTGATCCTGTTTCAAGTTTTGTTGTTCTTTGTCCTAATAATGCTTGTGTGTCAGTTGGAATTTCTCGTCAGGATTGATGGTTCCTTCAATTGGATGCCAAAATTTTGCAATTTATAAATGCTTCAAATATTTTGCTGCTCATGCTATTTTTTATGCAATTATTGGAGATTTACATCATTTGTAGAGTTTGATATTGACCTATCATTATCCATGCCCTTAACTGGCCATCCATATTCTGACAGCAAAGAAGCACCCTGATTGGTCAAGTTGATGGCAAGGAAAGAGCGAACATGAATAGTTTTCATACATGTGCAATAGCATGGCAGGGAATGTATCCACAGAATAGCTTTGGTATCGGTATAATGAAGTTCTTTGCTGGAATGAACGTATAGTTGAACTTGTTAAAGACAATATACATACCGAATTCTATGCCTTTCTTGAAGAAAAAATGCAACTATACTATTATATGCAGGAGCATCAGCAAGGTTAATCGTCTGGTCCTGGAAGCCCCAGAACCGTCCAGAGGTTGTGGCAGTTGATTTGGAATGACGCACTGTGCAGACCAACCGGGAGGCCTGCAGAACCGGCGAATGCATTTTCAGCAAACTCAGTTGGTTTTGTGGAAGCATTGAAGATGCTTTGGGGGATTCCTCTATCACAATAGTGTACTCCAAGGCCACTTCTAATAACTCTCAGGGTGTTTTGGAAGATTTCCAAAGCACAGCAAAGTGCTGGGTGGATGCTGCTGAGCTCTTTGTGGAGCTCCAGTCTGATCCATGATCACTTAGAAGCACTTGGATCTATTTTTTCATTTACAGATAGAATCATGGAGTGTCACCCATTTTCAGATATGCCTGTAGCATCAGATATATCTTAGGCATTCATCTACTGCAGCCTGCCACTATCAACTAACACAACAAATACCCACACTTCAGCCCAGCAGCACCTCGACACAACTGTGACAAATGAAACATAACCATCAAGAACTACATCCCCTGAGAAACACATACACCAAAATTCATTGCAATCCACTTGTCTGCCAAGATGGATATTGAAAGCGAAGAATTCAGCAAAGATCAGCTTGGCGTGCTCACTTCTCACAAACCACTCGACTACCATGATACAGGTCAGATGATCATCACATATCCTAATCCAAGTGTCATCATTGAGCAAAATGGCAATCTGCTGTAGAAATAGAAGCTTGTATCCTATCTTTGACAAGTACATTAAAGTTACCATACGGCTTGCTGTAGTGATTTGTAGACCCTGTATACCACTGTTTTACCCCTGCAACGGCATTGCATTGATAATCGGTATTATCAAACTTTGAAACTTTCGAAACTTACAATTCCAGGTGTCAGGACATGGATGTGCTCACTGGGTCCATCGGGGCGCTCCCGCACATGTTGCATGCTGTTGAGTAAGCCCACAGCTGTCTGCTGGACGGTCATGGGGTCAAGGGCTGCAATCCAGGCCATATTGCAAATATCCAATTCATTCCCTTGAGAGAGCGGCCAGGGATTTTCCCATCGGCAAAGTCAATTGTCCGGTCCCAGAAGCCCCGGGACCCGGCAGAAGTTGCAGAGGTTGATTGTAAATGACACACTCTGAAGATGCTCCAGAAGTCTTCTGGGACCAGTGAATGCAGCCTCAGTGCACTCCCTTGTTCTACTGGAGGCCTTGATGTGGCTCCGGGAGATTTCTGTATTGCAATAGTGTACTCTGTAGCCACTTGTGATGCCTCTAAGTTTACTCTGGAAAATTCATGTATCACAATAGTATACTCCATAGCCACTGCTGATACCTCTAAAGGTGCTCTGGAAGATTCCGGTATCGCAATAGTGTACTCTGTAGCCACTTTCGATGCGTCCAAGGGTACTCCGGGAGATTCCTGAAGCCTGCCAAAGTATTTGGTGGCCGCATATGAGCTCTCTCTAGCGCTCCAGTACATACAAGCATTACTCAGGGGCACCTGGATCTATTTCTTCATTTCCAGATAGAATCACAGTGTGTCACCCATTGTCAGATTCACCTGTAGCATCGCCTACAGCTTTGGCATTCATCCACTGCAGCCTGCCGCTATCAACAAAAACAATATATATCTACGCTGCGGGCCACAACACCTCAATACAACCTTGACAAAAGCAACACCAGCCACAAGAATCACAACCCACATGAAACACAAACCCTGAGAAACACAACGTCCGAGAAACACAACCCCCGAGAAATACAACCCCCGAGAAACACAACCCCCGGGAAACACAACCCTTGAGTAACACAACCCAGCAAAC
>WHVE01000997.1:0-38863 GCA_015178995.1 Trichophaea hybrida
TGGACTTCACTGGGCAGTGTTCCGGGCAACAGTATAGTAGGAATGATTCATTTGCTGTATTTGGGCATTGTTGTGTGCAGCAGCCGAAATTGTTGATATAAATCCCATATATCATGAACTTATTGCAAATAATGGTCCACAATATTATACTGTTATAGGGGTACCTAAGAGACATAATCTATGTATAGCTGCCTTTGTCAAGGTTTGGCGCTCGGAGTTGTAGCGGTCATAAAAACCAACAAATATTTCAGATATGCATTCACTGCAATCAGGACAATATACTTGAATTCCGGTATTACAAGAGTGATCAGAGATTCATGGTGAAGGTATTGATTTTTATTTGGACTAGAGAACAAGTGAAGAGCAAACTGACCCACTGCAATATTCTCCTACTTATATACAGTATATGTGACTGTTATCACCATATTTCATTTATTCAATATACATCCGAACTTGACCCCTACTTTGTATACCCCACTTACAACTACTGAACTCAGACGAATGTTGAACCATTGATGTCTTCCCATTATCATCGGTGATTACGTATATCTTGTTTCCCTTCCAACAAAATCTGTTTTATCGCTTGAAAACCTGTTTGTTATACTTGCAACGCATAAAGCAGTTTTCTTGCCAAACAAATCTGATCTTTTATCATCAATGCTGATTCAATCACCCATTGTTACCTTATATAATTGTGATACTCCTGCAACTCTCACCAACCCTTCCATAGATACCTGGAGCATGGGAAGATAGACCAGCAGTATCAGGGAGAAATTTGTGCAGTTTCAGAGCATGGAAATGTACTCTGGTGGCCACTAGGAAAATTAGTTATATTTTCAAATCTGTTCCGAGCTCTTACCAACCCTTTCAAACACACCCTGAGCATGGGTTTCTTAGCCTGCCTACTATGTGGAGAATGAACCACAGTTTGAACTGTTTATGAGCTTCCAACATAACCTCATGGTACAGCAGAAACTTATGACGATTCTTACCTTACTAGTGCTAACCAAATCTTCCAGGCCACCTCAAAAGGAATTCAACTGTCTTAGATAATTTTTTTGAACCAATGGGCTTTTGCACTGTCCAACCATGATTCAAATTGATAAACAATAAATGCTATATTTTTATACAAATTGATAATATAATGAAACTTATATCCCATGTCACAAAACACTTAACTGGCCTAATCTCCAATTATAGGTATATCAAAAGCAACTTTATAACTTTCAATATACAGTCCAGAATTAATCTAGATGCACCTGGTAATTTGATAACCATATCCATACATCATTTCCATGGTTACTAGCACTGCTTAGTACATTTGTTTTATTCAATCTAACCAAATATACACGTCCGACAATAGCTCTATCTGGAACAATGTGTATTTAATAAATCAATTTTACCATTCAAATGAAGCCATCAATATTGTCAGCCTAGCTCTTTCAGTCATGAAATATTGTGGAAATCACTACAGTATACTCTGTAGTTTGATGATTTAATACCCATTCCTATCTCCTTTCATATTATTTGGGGAAAGTTGATAGTATGCTTCAATTAGGTAGGTATTGAGAGAAAACTAGATTTTCATTTAGTAGCATCAAGATGAAATATGAGATCAGAAATATTCGAACTTGGTCTTGAAATCTATTGTCAAGATAATCATATTCAATCTCTGCAAATGGAACTCATACAGTATGTGTTTCAGGCATTATGTCCTTACTCACATTAGTATATTCCACATTACAGTCAAGTTCAATTCACTGAATGGTTGCAAGAGAGGGGTGCAGTTGACTATACTAGAATGGACTATTTTGTAGTTTGATTCAAACTTTGTCTATAAGTATCTTAAAATTGTAACCCAACAGATAACTTAGAATTTCTATTGACCAATCTTCATCAATTTGAGTCCAAAATAGTATTCCAAGATTGGAAATTTCAAAATCTCCAGCTACTTCTGTAAGAGATTAAAGTTTGACACTTCTATACTTTCCATGGACATGTATTTCTCGAAAATTATCAATATCTTGCATTGTCGGCAGAATATTGGCTCAGACTGTCCTTTTTCTAGGCATAGTAGGTAGACCAACCTGGTTTTGTATTGTTTGTCAACTACTGATAAGAGATTCAAACCCTAGTTTTAAGTAAGCTTGACTGGCCAATCAGTATATTTATATCAAAAATACTCTCAATTAATATCCTACTTGAACCAAATCAACATCATACCAGTCTTGATGTGCAAGGTAATATATAATCTCCTCCACCGAGCAAAGCCAACTGTTATGGTCATTGTATGTGACAATTTGTCCAGAATGATTCACAATATTACTGGACTAGTAGCTAACTTTCACACTGCGAATATGTAACAATTGAAAAATGTATACATTGTCAAAGTGTCTGCTGAACCCTTTTACAAAATTGACTCTCATATATGGCTGATCAGATGGATTTTGGGGTATCCAAAGTGTACTATCAGCTATTCAAGGGCTTGTCAGAGCGTATAAATATTGTGTTGCTTCCATGGAATTTCAAAGTCAGCTATTTACTTGGAGAATGATCTTTTAGAAAGATGCTGTTGTACCACAGTAATTACATATACCTTTCTTTCCAAATTTCTTGTAATCAAATCTCTGTCCTCAATCTCACCATCATCCAGACTCTCTGGAACTAGTTTGCATTTGGCAGCATCAATTTGACGGCCCTATATACTTCTATATTCACTTCAACTTGGATTATAACAGTCTTTTGCTTCAATATTCACAAGGATTCTCATTTCCGCTCATTCATGAATTTGTCTTCTCTAGTCTTTGAAATGTTCTATCTTTGGAAAACACTTTTCAATCGAAAGAATTGTTTGAATATATCATTTGGTACAGGGAGAGTTGGATCAAAGTGGCTTTATTGGCTTATAAATGGACAGAATTTGTACAATACTTTCACAGTGTCTGTTATTTCTTGATCTGATATCATCTCATCTGTATTTGTTTTGTTATTCTTGCCGCCAGCCAATTCTGGTGTGCAGTGAACTGCCAATATTCTAGCCATTCTCCTGATCTTTTATCTATGCCATATCCCACTCTGTAATAATTCAAAGATCATGTGGAATAGTTCGCATCCCAGATACTGTCATACTGATATGAAATACTGATCACATCAGTCATTGAGATTGCATGCTTTAAGTTATCTGAATAGCCATTCAAATACATCTTTTAGTAATTCCCGGAGCAATTGATATAATTCATTACATTGCCATAGCCAATATATCTCAGTGGGGTATCGCCAGAACCTGTTGGGGAATGAACACAATGTAAATATAATTAGTTCATCAATCTGTTCATGATTGAGAAGTCCACTGTAGGTTTGTGGATTTCTTTGTTCAAGATTGTCGGTTGACCTGAATGTTCCATCAGTATATCTTTCGATATTTCACAAATAGAGCACAAACTGTACACCACTCAAGCAATAATCATATGTTCTGGTTTGTCACCAACCCATGCAACCAGAAATAGAAAGCGCCTTCTTCAAAAACTGTTGTTACAATACCATTCCAACCTCAGTCTACTAATATCAAGTATTTGGAGCACAGACAGAATCATATAAATCACATTATATCAGGTATTATTGGTGTTTTTGGAATCTTTTGAAGGATATGGTATGAGTGCAGCAAGAATTCTGGTGTGCTCGCTGGAGCTTCGGTAGATATCTTGTAATATATTACTGATTGTGTTCACTACGAGCCAGGCCTGTGTATCACCAGAAATATTTTTCAGATGAGATTTATCAAATGCTCCAATGACTGGTACAATTGTGGCACCCTGGGGCAGGTACTGCTGGGTATCTCATTACCAATCTCCAGTGCTGATCTCACTGTCACTCTAATACCACCGACAATTGGCTAGTTATACTGATTCAAAATCCAAGTTTGTAGTATATGGGATATGAGCCAACAGAAATTGGGTGTACCAGAATATCGTTCGATGATACAATATACCAAATATTTGTGTATCATTCTGTGGCCAACTCTCTGCCCCTAAACCAAAGTCTATGGAATCCAAGAGTGCGCACAACTCAATAGCTGATTGCCAATACTCAATACTGAAGTTGTCATGTCTATGTTTCATGTGCTGGTCAATCCACATTCTAGAGTTCTGACCCGAGGATTGGACATCTTGAAAGTCATATGCACAATCGAATGGATACCAGCAGTGCCATTAATCAATATATATATATCCCTCATTATATATCCCAGTGGCAAATTGGAATGCCTGACCACCAGCTACCTCTGATTCTTCAGTATCGCCGAAATATTTAGATTTTGTTGAGTCAGGTATACATAATTGACTTGGTATCTGAAGGTCTATTCATTCACTGTCATTGGAATCTTTGGGGGTTGGTATGCTTGGTATAGAGTCTACCAACTCACCTTGATATAAGATTATATATCCTCATATGATTCAGATAGACCTACTGACATTGAACTCAGCTGGAACTCTACAGTTTCAGTCGACTGGAGTTATAGTTCAGTTCTGCAAATGGTCTTCAGCCAGGGTAATGGAGTGAAACTATCTATAGTGAGCTTCTAATTTGTTCTAGTAGGGTAATTGTTGTTGCAGATGAAACAAGTAATACAATTTCATATCAATCTACCCATGCAGAAACAATTGGTAGTGGGGTCACGTTTTCAGGGGGGATTGTATAATATATACATACGTTGCTCTGTAAGGAATGTTTTCATCAAACTGTCCAAATTCAATCAGTACATGAAATTGCAGTTATACCACCACCATATATGTACACTGTCAGAAGTGTGGGAAATCAATCTCATCTGCTATTCATTTTTCTCTTCACTGTTTTTGTTTCTTGAATCACTTGAACCAAACTTCTTTCCCACCAAGCATGCTGGATAAGTATACACCCCATCTTTCCAGGCTTTTAGTATATATGAATATTTCCCATTCAGGCCTATAGATTTAATGAAATTCATCTATAAACTATTTCACTGGAGCATTTCCAACAACTATCCAAATAATGCTTGGGCTTCAAATATCATACAAGGTGGAAAAATTATTCCCGTTGATAACCATCATCTAGTTGATTGGTTCTTATGATGTCAACCTTTCACATGATATACCAGTGATACTATCCCAGTGTGTAATATTTATGTATGTTAAGTGATTGTAGAAATCATAGTACTTATTGCATCCATGGACCTCAAACATGATACTATGTGGTCATACATTTTCACAATATAAGCAAAATCTCATTTCTACTGATGCCTTCCTGTCACTGGCTTTTTCATATCCTGTTGAGTCTCTTGTACAAACAATGCAAAAGATAGATTCTTGATGTATATCAATGAAACAATAATTTGCATGAGTGCTTTGGTCAAATCCTAGAGAACAAGGAATAGTATACAACTCGATGATATACGAGATATAATGAATGCTTCTTTTGTCTATTTCCTGTTATTTGCCAAATATATATAGTATCCAGAGAGAATTGGCAATATAATACTAATGTATATATTTGTATTTTCAAATATTGTCATGTAATAGTATTTTCAGGATCTCAACCACAACATAGTAGAGGATCAGGAAATAAACAGCAGCATTAGTATTTGCAACAGTTTCAACCTGGTGGCTCCGGGTCGAGATTGGGTTATAACCCAATCGTTTTGTAATTGACAGTTCGGGTTGCCAGTTTGACTGAATAAGATATAACAGTCTGGGGAGACTCAATATTTTAGAACCACCCAACTTTGTGGGGTATTGAACAGATCCAAAACTGGGGACATACTATTGTACATGTGATTTTTGATATTCTTAATTTAATTGATTAAGAAATTCATATTGATGACTTTGACAGTTATTTAACTTGCTTCAATCAAATTCAATATCATAACTACACTTAATTAAATACATTTCAAAACCTGATAGTTTAACTTTGAAACATGAAGAAAGATAGCCAAAACTATATTTATACTTATACTGTGATAAATTCTGTATGTTGTAGAATGTGTCAATCACCAGACATATTATAGTATTGATCATATATATTATCTTATTATTGCCTACCTTTCATGCATCTTATCTATATCTGCTCCAGTTTTGCGTTTGAAATCAACTTAAAAATATTAAATAATATCACAATGGGCCCAGCATTTTGCATTCCTCTAATATAGTATCTGAACAGCCTTTAGATTATATATGCAGGAAATACAAATCATTTCTCAATAGTGAACAAAAAAAATGCAAATTAAAAGATTCCTATACCCTATTTGTCGAGGGTTCAGGGCTCGGTATCAAGGGTTCAGAGCCGAAGGTTCCAAGCATTTTATAACTGAAAGCCGGATGGCTAAGAAGTCCAAGGGTAGCCTGTTGCTACAAAAGCGAGGACTGTATACAAGAGACTCGACCCAGAATCACTGAGTGTGAAGGAAGTGAAAGCCGAAGTTATTGGATTGTTTTATCGATGAGAGAACGAGTAAAGAAAGAAACTTCTCCTGCGCCAAAAACCTTGTTAATATACAGTGATTCACTTGTTCCATAATACATCCAAACTACTGCTTTCTTTGGGCACCACTTGTCAAAGATTCAGGGCTGGGTGTCGAGGGTTTAGGGCTTGGGGTTCTAGGGGTAATAAAACCCAAGAGCAAGAAAGCTCAGAGTCAAGAATAGCCTGTACCTAAAGAAACGAGGACTGTAGGCACGAGACTTGATCCGGGTTCACCGAGTGTGAAAGAAGTGAAAGCCGAAGCCGATTGATTGTTTTTATAGACGGAAGAATGAGTACAGAAAGAAACTTATCCTCCACCGAACGCCTGGTTAATATACAGTGATTTCACTTGTTCCTTAATACATCTGAACTCCTGAGTTCTTTGTACACTGCTTTCGTACAATTCCATCATCTCCCGTAAAACCCTGATTCGAAACCTGATTTCATCCTCGTCGTGCTTCAGCCTGTGTTCGAAACATGATGTCATTCTTGTCATGCTTTAGCCTCTGTCCGAAACCTGATTTCATTTTCATTGTGCTTCATCTTGTATATTATTCACCGATCATCACTCCACCACCGATCGTCACTCAACACATTTGTGAGAGTAGCTTCCGCCTCTCCAATGCCAACTACCTATCAAGTTCACGCTCCGGGCTTGCCAGGTTGTTCCATGTGAAAATCGTCGATAGCCTAAAGTCTATCTATGTTGGTCGCAGGCTCCCAGCTGCGGTTGTCGTAGCCCCTCCATTTCACCAAATACTGCAGCTGCACCCAAAACAGCCTAGAATTGTCCATCCGCTCAACTTCGTACTCCTCTTCTCTGTCCACTATTACTGGTGGTGGTGGTTCTTGAATTCGATTTGGGAGGGGATCCTGGGCGGCTGTCTCTAGTCTGGATATCGGTTGAACGTCATGAATATGCAGTTGATTTGGTAGCTTAATTCTATAGGCCCATGGACTGATGACTTTGGTAACTTCGTATGGTCCTATGCATTTCCAATCGAGTTTCTGGCTGGGTCAGGTTGTTGTTATATTTCGTGCGTCCAGCCAAACATTATCGTCAGCTTCCAGCTGTGTCCCAACCCTTCGGGACTTGTTGGCTTGTTTGGACTCTACGGCTTGGGCCCATTTCATCTCGGCTCTGAGTTCCCTGAAATGTTGTTTCATTTGTTGGGCTATCTGCTGGGCATTGACTTCGCGAATGGCGTTGGAATTTCTGATTCGCTGTTGGCTGAAAGTCATTCGTGGATCAAAGCCGTAGTTGCCAAAGAATGTGGAGCAATTAGTGGTTTCCGAGGTATGATGGCTAGCTGCGAATTCTGCCAATAGTAACCACCGAACCCAATCGTCCTGCTGGTAATTAACGAATTTTCGGAGATACTGTTCCATTACTGCATTGACACTTTCAGTTTGGCCGTCAGTCGGGGGATAAATTGCAGTTGTCAATGTTTGTCGATTCCCAATTATTCGCAGACGTGTTGCCAGAATTCCGAAATACATTGCAGTCCTCAATCGGACACTATTGTTTCGGGCAGTCCGTGCAGTCTGAACACTTCATTGATGTACATTTCCAACAGCTTCGTTCCATCTACTTGATCTGTAAAGGGTACAAAATGTCGCATCTTCGTTAGGTGATCGACCACTATCCATACTGCGTTGAACCCTTCGCTTTCTGGCAGTCCAACTACGAAGTC
Organism: Trichophaea hybrida; assembly: GCA_015178995.1. Taxonomy (NCBI): domain Eukaryota; kingdom Fungi; phylum Ascomycota; class Pezizomycetes; order Pezizales; family Pyronemataceae; genus Trichophaea; species Trichophaea hybrida. The sequence continues at coordinate 8,187 of WHVE01000997.1, forward strand.
CATACTCAAGTTCTTCTATTGTTGCTCTGGTATTTTTAACGGTTGTAACAAGTGATGAGTTTTTCTGTGGGTAGCCTTGCTCCATTGGCAGGTGTGGCAGTTGCATAAATAGCCAGCCACATCCTTCCTCATCAGATTCCAGGAGTGACTTCGCCTTAGCAAGTCATAAGTTTGTGCTCGTCCTGGATGTTCCGCGACCGGGGAGTCATGGCATTCTTGGATCCACTTGAGGTTATCCTCATCTGTCGGTTGGATATGTATTTCAGCAATTTCCAGTGACTGATTCTTATGCGTACATTGTCCTTCGCTACTGCCATATGGGCAGTACTGACATATATTTTTAATCCATTTCCATAGCTCTTTGGAACTTATGGAGTTGCTATCCAGGTTGACTGTTTCCGCAAATACCACTATTAACCCTTTGCGTACCCTCTCATCGATGTTTTTCATTTTTAGCACCATTTGCTGGGTTTTTTCTCCCCCCCCTTTGGAGGAATGTCCCCTGGGATTCTTGTAAGTGCATTGGGTTTTTGAACTTGCTTTCCTGGCTGGTAAACTATCTTGAATTTAAACCTCGACAGAAATTGAGACCATCTGGTCTGCCTTCGATTTAACAGTTTCAATGTCATGAAGTACTCCGGGTTATGGTGATCAGAAAGAATCTTGATCGGATGTACTGAACCTTCGCATTTGGGTCTCCATTGGTCCAGGCCTTTGACTATCGCGCCTAATTCTGGGTCGTAGATTTTGTAATTTTCTTCGGCATGTGAATGTTTCTTCAAGAAGCAGGCCACTGGGTGTAGCACTCCTTGATTGTCGTAGTGAGAGAGGACTCCTGCGGATGCCTAATTTCAGGCATTGGTTTCCAGAACTATTTTCTTTTCATAATTGAAGTGGGCCAGTACTGGAGCTGTTGTAAATGCTAACTGAAGTTCGGCAAATGCTCTTGTCTCATCGGGTCCGAAGTGAAAAGGTACTAGCTTTTTCGTGAGTGTTGTAAGTGGTTGCACTACCCTGCTATAATTCCATATGAACTGTCAGTAAAAATTAGCAAACCCTAGGAGGGCTTGGACTTCCTTGAGTTTCTCTGGTGCTTCCCAGTTCTCGACTGCTTGAACTTTCTCTGTATCCATTCTGATTCCGTTCACTCCGACAATTAACCCTTGGTATTTGACTTCTTCCTTATGGAACTCGCATTTTTCTGCATTGAGGTAGAGGCCGGCTTTCTTGAGTGAGGTCATGACTGCTCTGACGTGTCTCTAATGTTCCTTCAGGTGATAGCTGTAAATGAGGATGTCGTCCAAAAAATCCATGCAGAATATGTCCAAAATGGGCCTAGCGTATCATTGATGATTGCTTGAAATGATACTGGCGGGTTGGTAAGTCAAAAGGACATAATGAAGGTTTCGAAAAGTCCGTATCGGGTTCTGAACGCCGTTTTTCATTTGTCTCCATCCGCAATTCTAATCATATTGTATGCGTCGCTGATATCTAACTTGGTGTCATAACAGGCTTTGCAGAGTCTTCACAAGGTGTCTTAGATCAATGGTTCGGGGTATCGGTATTTTATTGTTCCTTCGTTCAACCCTCGGTAGTCGACACAGAATCTCAGGCCTCCTCCTGGTGTCGGAGCGAAATGTATCGGGGCTCCACAGGGGTACGACAATGATCGGATAAATCCCTTGGACATGTTCATTTCTATCCATTCTTTTAAAACTTGTAATTCTTCTCGGGATAGGCTGTAAATCGGTCCAAATGGTAGTGTGAAGCCCCCTTGTAACTGGATCTTGTGATCGTAGGATCGATGCGGTGGAAGTGTTTCTGCGATTACCTTGTGGAATAGAGGTAGAATCTCGTGGTACTCCTTCGGAATGACCTCTTCGAGGGGTTTTTCTTGTAGATCCTTCATTCCCAAGGCTTTATTGATTTCATTCAATGTAATGGCGTAAACCTTGAGCTTTTCTTTCTTTATGTTCCTGATAAAAGGTGATGCCGCTATTGCGCAAATGTCCAATTGCCAATTCTGCGGATCTGCTGTTGTTTCAATATAATTACCCCAAACCCATACGCTCAAATGATGCTGACAATGTTGTTGGCAATAACTGCTGTTGAAACCAATCCTTCGGCTCTGGAATTTGACTGTAACGTCGTGAAGCTGTACCCATGTAAATTCTAACACTAATGTGTAGTGCCCTGATTTGGTAAAAAATGCTGGTAGCTGTTCCTGGTGTAATCGTATTCCCATATTTAACTTGGCCATGGTCGTATTGGTTTCTGATTCGATGGGTCTTGTATCGACAACCTCTAACTCTCTTGATTCGCGTAATTCCTTCTCTTATAATTGATGATGCCAAACAAAATCTTTGTCTACAAATCCCATTTCCGTGGCTCTGCAGTCAATTATAGTGTGCGTATTATTTAATCTGTCTCCGATTGTCAGCGAACATTTCACAACACGATACTTGCTTTCCATTAAAGATTCCTTGATTTCTGCGCTATTTATCAAGAACTGCGAAATTCCAAAATGAGACTTAACAACTGTAGACAAAGGAGATTCGTATCCAATGCAATAGCCATCCTAATTGCACTGGCCTAGACTTTTCTCGACTCGACTTGTTTTCCCGAATCTGCATCCATTTCATTTCCTGCTTTCTCAAAACGTGTTACTTCCACCTGCCCTGATGCTGCTTTCAATTTTCTCGGGCATCTTGCTGTGAAGTGCCTTTAATCCCCACAGTACATGCATAATTCTCCTGCCCTTTGTCTTTTTCGTTCCTCCGGCCTAATCATTCTCCCCTTGACTGCTGAAAGATCCATCGGAGCAGGGCCATGGTAACCTGCCACAGTGCCTGCGGGTACTGTTTCTGGGGCAGGTGTGGTGTTGCTCATGGTTTCGTGATTCTTTGACCCTGCTGTCCATCTTCCTGACTTTCTCTCCCAAGCTCGGGTGCGGATTTTGGAGTCTCTCTTGGAGCACATTTTGACAAATTCGGTGAGGTCCGACAGGATGTTGCAGTGCTGAGATGAGTACTTCAGCTCCTCAGATAGGCCCTGTCATAATACTTCCAACTGGGCTGATTCGTTTCAATCGACGTCAGGTACCCACCTTTGGAATTCTGTGTAATATTGGCCAAATTCTCAATCCTTTTGCATAAGTTTGAGCTGTTTCCGATTCGCTGTGGCCCGTATGTCTTGGTCTCTGAAGACCATCTGCAACAGGTCCAGGAATGTTTCTAGTGACTCTAACTTCACATCTCTGGTTTTCCTGTCGATGTTCAGTTGAATTTGATTCAGGGCCACGCCTTTAAGTCGATTTGCCGTGTATGTCATTTTGGTTCGTTCACTAAAGAATTGTCCCGGTTCATCTGCAATTTTCATGGCTTGTTGTGCTATCCATCCTCAAAGTGCCCTTCAGTCTTTTCCAGAGAACCTGAAAATTTCACTGCCTTTGTGTCCTCTACCACCGTTGCCACCATCCAATGTTCCTGCTAGTGCTAATAATCACTTGACCTGATCCTGATATTCGTTTCTTTCTTCTCCACAGATTCTTAACTGTTCCTCTGTTTCTTCTAGTTCCTGTCTGAGGTTTTCCATCCCTTCTGGTGCTCTGTTTTCCCATTGTTGTTCAAGATCTGTGATCTTGGCTTGCAGGTCTCCATGCGTGCAGACTGGCACTCTTCCCTCCATGGTTTTTTACTTCTGTTGCATAAAAAGCAGCTCATGTTTCAGGTTGTTTCGTTCCTCGATGACCGTGTTTCTTTCTGCCAACATCTCCGATATTCGTGCCTCCGCATTCTTCACAATTCGTTTAACCGGCTCGTTGTCGGTGACTGAGCAAGGGCTGTTAGTCCTCAGTTGACCTCCTGAATGTGACTCCTGAGCTGCTCTTCGTTCATGATCTCCGTATGTGCCATCATTACGTTTTCCAGATTCAATTGTAGTGCCCCCATCAGTGTCACATTGCGCATTGCTCTTGCAGATTCTCCTGACATCTTTGCAATTTTCGAATGGTGATTGGTGTCGATATTCATTGATTCTCCAGCCGAAGGTTTGTGCTATATCAAAGTACTTGTCACAGATGTGCCTGCAGGTATCGCTTTTTCAGTATATCCAGCAGTTGTTGCTACAAGGAATTTCACACCAAATACACATAATGGGGTTCAAACATATTAACGCCTGGTTGGATATCATGGCAAAAGGGTTTCGAGACCGAGGGTCCACAGTGACCAAAGAATACAATCTCGTTCCTCAAAGCAATCAAAAAAGGTATCGAATTCCTCTATGCCGCAGTTGCAGGTAGGTATTTTGGTCCACTCCTGAATTGTTCCGCAGTTGCACTGGATGGTTGGGTTTGGATAATCGTGATTTATGTCTCCTTCTTCTTCTCAACAATAACAAAAATAAATACAGTCGCAGGTCCTTTCGTCCTCGCTCATATATTCAGAAGTGGCACTGATTGCCAAAAATGTGTATGGTTGTAGGTCTTCGAAAGGTCCACAAGCACGGTAAGCAGATGGGTCTCGAATAGGAATGGATTGCCAATCTGTTTTCGAAGTTGCTTGCTGATTTCAAAGCTTTGCAGAACGCGTTGCAAGTGTGACGATAGTAATAGCAGCCTAAGCGGTGAGGATAACGTCACATAAAACAAGAATATAACCTGTAGAATTGATTTTAGACTCGTTCTTCTGTCAAAGATTCAGGGCTGGGTGTCGAGGGTTCAGGGCTTGAGGTTCCAGGGGATATAAAACTCAAGAGCAAGAGAGCTCACAGTCGAGAATAGCCTGTAGCTAAAGAAATGAGGACTGTACGCAAGAGACTTGATCCGGAATCACCAAGTGTGAAAGAAGTGAAAGCCGAAGCTAATTGATTGTTTTTATGGACAAGAGAACGAGTGAAGAAAGAAACATATCCTCCGCCGAACGCCTGGTTGATATACAGTGATTTCACTCATTCCATAATATATCTAAACTCCTGCTGTCTTTGTACACTGCTTTCGTATGATTCCGTCATCTCTCGGAAAACCCTGATTCAAAACCTGATTTCATTCATGTCGTGCTTTAGCCTCCGTTCGAAACCCAGTTTCATTCTCGTTATGCTTTAGGCTCCATCTAATACCTGATTCTATTTTTATTGTGTGTTATTTTCTATATTATTCACAGATCATCATTCCACCACTGATCGTTACTGAACACAACCGTGACAGCACTCTTCATACGATTTTGTCATTTTCCCCTACAACTGGATTCGAAACCTGATTTCATTCTCATCTCGTTTTGGCTTCTGCTCAAAACCCCATTTCATTCACATCATTCTTTAGCCTTCATTCGAAACCTGATTTCATTCTTTTTCTGCTTGATCATTTATATTATTCACCGATTATCACTGCACCACCAATCGTCACACAACACAACTGTAACACTATTACAACAAACTGAAAACCAAAAAATAGAATATACAAATCACCGCACTACCCTCACCTATTCACTTTTCCTTTCTGTCTTTCTGCTATATTGACAGACGTAGAATTCATAATAACAAAAGTTGCTATACCCTTCAACTTTTGAACAGGCCTGATAATGTCTGTGATTTTTGGGTTGACATGTACATATGGCTGTTCTGCTTCATCAATGACATCAGAATCATTACATAGACCCCTATCATGTTGATTGTTATTTCTTCCATCATATTTATTCTAGTTTGGATCATCCAAGTCACTGTTCCAATGGAGCCAATCATCAGTATCAGAATTTGTTTCGGTAGATCCATTGTCATCATTCTCACTAAGATGGAAGTTGATCCTACGTACTTGCCAGATATTCAGCACTTTGGTCGTGCCACCAGGGAGGTCAATCTGTGATAAGCATAATGGAAGAGGTGATCTTTTGTCACAGTTGTGTCGAGTGAGGATCGAGGGAGGAATATGGATCGATGATTGGGATACAGGAATACGAAGGAAATCAGGTTTTTTGGTTGGAATCAGGTTTCGCTGGAAAGAATCAGGTTTCGTTGGTTGGAATCAGTTTTCGTTCGAAGGAATCAGGTTTCGTTGGTTGGAATCAGGTTTCGTTGATTGCGTTGTAAATATGGCGTGATGGTTATGGCGTAGGCCGCGGACTGAAAGGGTTGCGTACATAGTTGGGTGGAGTTAGGATGTATTTTGGGACGAGTGAGCAAAGGTGACGACGGTCACGTTAACTGTATATCAGGATGCTGGATTTGCGGAGGATAGGTTTGTTCTTCTCTCGTTCTCTAGTCTACAAAACAATCAATAGCTTCGGCACCAATCTCTGTTCACTTCTGTGATTCCGGATTTCGAGTCTCTAGTTTGTTACGCAGTATCCGCAATCACTGTGTCCTCCCGTTCCGTTTTCATAACCCCTAAAACTCCGAGCCTTGAAACCTTGACAGATGAACGAGTCTACAATCGATTCAACCAGTTATAATTCAGTATATGTGTGGCTACTTTCATCAAAGGGGTTGTTACTTTTGCCACAGACCTTGCAACCCCCTTTGTTCCGTGTTTAAGTCAGTTGGAAACTTCGAAAACAAGTTCACAGTACACAGCATTTGGAGACACTTCTGCGTTGTGTGCCTGTGGAAACATCGAAGAGAAGGATCCACGCTGTTTTAAATGCCACCGTACGACAGCAACAAACCTCAACAATTCCGAATCAATTTCCTCGACCTAGCCGGTTGAACCCTCAACCTCTTCGAACAAGAACCCCTGAACGCCTTTGATAGCATCGACACTATCCTCAACGAACCCGAGGAATCCTGGGAAGCATACTTCTGGGACGAACCACACGCGGTATCTCCTTCGAATAGCTACTGGACAGAAGCAGCAAGCAACGGAGGAGGCCTCCAAATCGACGACACAGCATTTAAAGACTTCTGGGCCAAGTATTACAGTCTTCACGTCGATTGCCAGAACGATGAACCGTGCTACTGTGAACATAACTGTGGAGGGACGCATACAACAATCGGCAGAGCAGCAGAAGCTCAATCAACCAAATCTGAATCGACGATCAAAGCAACACAGAAGAACATAGAAAGCAATAAGCCAACTACCAACGACTACCAGACTGAACGAATTGCTGAAGGAGCAGCAATCTGTGAAGAATGCAGAAGTACGAATATCGGAATTGTTGGCAGAAGGAGAAAAAGTCATCCAAGAAAGGGACAATCTGAAGCAGGAACTACTGTTTACTTAACAAACAGCGGCAACAACAGAAACACTGCAAGCATGCAGTCATGGGGACATGGTTGAAGAAATCCGAATCCTAAAACAAGCATTGGAGGAAGCAAATCCAGACCTGGCGGAATTGAAACAAGATATGGAAAATGCTCAAGCTCAAATGGAGAAGTTTAGGGACCTGGCAGAAGAAAATCGACAACAGGTAACCAGGATTCTGAAGTTAACAGAAGGAAGAGGGGGAGAATCAAGAGTAAGAACAGAAGGGGAAGAGCGAGAAGAGAAGGTAAACGACATCACCAGCTTTTCAGGAGAAGATAGGAAGGAACTTCGAGGGTGGAAAGTGCAGCTAGCATTGAAGATAGCCGGAAAACCGAAGGTGTTCAACAACGAGCAGAAGAAGCTAAGATACGCGGTTGGATGTGTAAAGGGAGTGGCCCTGGCACAGTTAATGCCACACTGTGATGAAATCTCGGGGGAAGTCAAACTCAATACCCTGAAAGACCTAGATGACCTGCTGGATGTAGTATTTGGAGATCAAGACAGAGCAGCAACGGCGAAGAGGGAACTCGAGAAACTCAGGCAACGAGGCCGCGAATTCTCCCAGTACTACGCAGAAATTCAAAGATACTTAGTAGACACCAAGTGGAACGAAGATGCACAACTGGACGCATTATGAAAGGGATTATGCAACGAGCTCAAAGACTCCATACAACATATCGAGGAGCCAGAAAGCATGATCGAATTCGTCAAGATGGTGTCAAAAAGAGACTCGCAACTGAGCAGGAGAGCTGCGGAAAAGAAATCCGGGAAATCGGAGGGTTACAAAAGGTCCGATTCAACGACCAACACCACATCCGCCCCAGACGCTGCACCAGCAGGATCAGTTCCAGGTTATCACGGTCCCGCTCCAATGGACCTTTCGGCAGTGAAAGGAAAGGAAATCACACCTGAGGAAAGAAAAAGACGAAGGGAAGGAGGATTATGCATGTACTGTGGGGATAGCAGACATTTCGCGGCATCGTGCCCAAGGAAGCTGAAGGCAGCATCAGGTCAGACGGAAGTATCACCTTTTGAGAAGGCAGCAAATGAAGGAGATGCTGATTCGACAACAGGAAAAGGAAAGGAAGTGGAATCGGGAAAAGTTTAGTCCAGTGCAATAAGGATGGCAATTGCGCTGGAAACGAATTTCCTTTGTCAGTCAATGCTAGTTTTGGTATTTCGCAGTTTTCTATAGCAAGCGCAGAAATAAAGGAGTCTTCTATGGAAAGCAAACATCTCGTTGTGAAATACTCGCTGAAAATAGAAGACAAGATCATTGATACCCACGCTTTGATAGACTGCGGAGCTACTGGAATGGCATTTATTGACAAAGATTTCGTCTGCCATCACCAATTACAAGAACAAGAATTAAAAGAATCAAGAGAATTAGAAGTTATAGATGGAAGACCCATCGAATCAGGAACCATCACCACTATGGCTAAACTGAACTTAGGTATACGCGGACATCAGGAACAGTTACCAGCATTCGTTACGAAACTTGGACACTATCCAATCGTACTGGGATTACCATGGCTACAACTTCACGATGTTACAGTCAAATTCCAAAAGAATAGAATAGGATTCGAAAGCAATTACTGCCAGAACCATTGTCAATATCATCCGAGCGTATGGGTGTGGGGAAATCATATGGAAACAACAGAATCCGATGGACCAAAACTGGACATATGTGCCATAGCAGAAGCTCCATTCATGAGACGGAATAAAAAGGAGAAACTCAAGGTGTACGCGGTAACTTTTTATGAAATGAACAAGGACCTAGAAGTGAAGGACCTTCAAGAAAAACCGCTGGAACAGTTAATTCCCAAGGAATATCATGAGTTTCTCCCCCTCTTTGATAAAGTAATCGCTGAAAGACTACCACCACACAGACCATACGATCATAAGATCACACTCCAAGACGGATTCACCCCACCCTTTGGACCAATATACAGCCTGTCAAGAGAAGAACTTCAGGTCCTAAAAGAGTGGATTGAAAAGAACTTGTCAAAGGGATTCATCAGATCGTCATCATCACCATGCGGGGCACCGGTGTTGTTTGCACCAAAACCGAATGGAGGCTTACGACTATACGTGGACTACCGAGGACTCAACGAAGGAACCATAAAAAATTGATATCCGTCACCTTTAATCCAGGAAACCTTGTTGAGATTGTCAAAAGCCATGTGGTATACCAAACTGGATGTCCGAGACGCATACAACATGATTCGAATAGCAGAAGCAGACGAATGGAAAACGGCGTTTAGGACTCGTTATGGCCTGTTCGAATCCCTCGTTATGCCCCTTGGACTAACCAATCCACCAGCTAGCTTTCAGGAATATATCAACGATACTCTTCGCCCCTTTCTGGACATCTTCTGTACGGCATTCCTGGACGAAATCCTTATTTACAGTTGCAATTCACAGGAACATAAGGAACATATCAGAGCAATAATGACGACGCTTAAGGAGGCGGGTCTGTATCTGAAAGCGGAAAAATGCGAGTTTCATCATCAGGATGTGAAGTATCGGGGATTGATAGTTGGGGTAAATGGAATTAGAATGGACCCGGAAAAGGTAACGGCGGTTAAGGAATGGGAAGCACCTGGCAAGCTCAAGGATGTTCAAGCATTTTTAGGATTCGCAAACTTCTACCGAAGGTTTATAAGAAACTATAGCCGGGTGGTCCAACCATTAACTAAATTTACAAAAAAGCTGGTACCCTTTCACTGGGGCCCTGATCAAAAGAGAGCATTTGCCGAATTGAAGGAAGCATTTACCACAGCATCAGTCCTAGCACACTTCGACTACGAAAAGGAAATCGACCTGGAAACCGACGCATCGAGTTATGTATCTGCGGGAGTATTGTTACAGTACGACGATCAGGGAATTCTCCATCCAGTGGCATTCTTTTTGAAGACACATACACCAGCAGAAGAAAATTACGAAATCTATGATCAAGAGCTAGGAGCCATCGTTAAAAGCCTGGAACAATGGAGACCGGAATGTGAAGGGTCAGTACATCCTATTAAAATACTGACAGACCACAAGAACCTCGAATACTTTATGACGTCAAAGCTACTCAACAGAAGGCAAACATGATGGTCTGAATTCCTATCAAGATTCAAGTTCAAGATCATATACCGTCCAGGAAAACAGGGTCAGAAGCCTGATGCACTGACCAGAATGCCAGGAGACATTCCTCCGAAGGGGGGGGCAGAAAAAACACAACAAATCGTGCTGAAGACGGAAAATCGTGACCAAAGAATACAGAAGGGATTGGTGGTAGCATTTGCGGAAGTAGTCAGTCGAGAAGCAGATGAAGTTAACTCAGAAGAGTTGTGGAATTGGATTCAAAGGGTGTGCAAGGACTGCCCGTATGACAGCAGCGAAGGACTGTATGCCAACGCCACGGAAATTATCAGCGAAGAAACTTCGAAGAAACTTCAACTGATACAGGATCATCACGATATACCGGCAGCAGGACATCCAGGAGGAGCAAAAACCTTCGAAGTCCTCAAAAGAAGCCATCAATGGCCAGGTATGAGAAAGGACGTGGACAGATACGTACGAAATTGCCACGTATGTCAACGCAGCGAAGCAATCCACCAGAAAATCCACGGATGGCTCAAACCACTGGAAATACCCCAACCACCATGGAAGGATCTGAGTATGGATTTCGTGGTGGGACTTCCGGAGAGCGAGGGGTATAACGCTATATGGGTAGTGGTTGATAGGTTGTCAAAAATGAAACATTTAGTACCATGTCCAGACGATACAGACGGCAAGAAGCTGGGCGAGATGTTTATACGAGAGGTATTCAAGTTACATGGCTTACCAGACACCATGGTATCGGACAGAGGACCCCAATTCGCATCAGAGTTCTGGAGACATGTTTGTGAAAGACTCGGAATCGAACAAAGGCTGTCAACCGCGTTTCATTCGCAGACAGATGGACAAACAGAACGAATGACGGCCGTTATAGAACAGTACCTCAGGGCCTTCGTCCATTATCAACAGAACGACTGGGCACAGTGGCTACCAATGGCAGAATTCGCATCACACAATCACGCCTCGGAAACAACAGGATGCTCACCAATCTTTGGCAATTACGGGTTTCACCCAAGAATGACTTTTAGTCAACATCCGATTCAGAATGGAAACGATATCAGGGAAGTAAACGCAAACACTCTCTCCCAGAAAATGAACGATATCTTCCAACAGATGAAGGCTGAAATGACTCGAGGGCAAGATATTCAGGCCGAACAAGCGGACAAGCATCAACGGGAGGGAGTGCAGATGAAGGTTGGGGATTGAGTCTGGATGGATGCCAGAAACATTACAACACAACGTCCCAGCAAGAAACTTGACTGGAAACGCCTGGGACCCTACAAGATTACGGAAGTTATTAGTTCATGGGCCTACCGGTTACAGTTACCCAAGGATCTTCACATTCATCCAGTACAACCAATCTCCTGCTTGATCAAAGTATCGGAAGATCCCTTGCCAGGGCAAATTGAATCCGCACCACCTGCAGTTATTGTGGATGGAGAAGAAGAATACGAAGTGGAACGCATCGACGATTCGAGGATGTTTCGACGACAACTGCAGTACCTAGTCAAGTGGAAAGGCTATGATGAACAAAGCTGGGAACCGGCAATCAATGTGGACGGACTTCATGCAATCGATGTATTCCACAAAGAACAACCTGGCAAACCCAGATCAAGAGCCTTGTAGAAACTCGGCATGTCGAAGGGGGAGCTACTGTCACGGTTGTGTCGAGTGAGGATCGAGTGAGGAATATGGATCGATGATTGGGATACAGGAATATGAAGAAAATCAGGTTTCGTTGGTTGGAATCAGGTTTTGCTGGAAAGAATCAGGTTTCGTTGGATGGATTCAGGTTTCGTTGGAAAGAATCAAGTTTCGTTGGTTGGAATCAGGTTTCGTTGATTGCGTTGTAAATATGGCGTGATGGTAATGGCGTAGGCCGCGGACTGAAAGGGTTGCATACATAGTTGGGTGGAGTTAGGATGTATTTTGGAACGAGTGAGCAAAGGTGACGACAGTCACGTTAACTGTATATAAGGATGCTGGATTTGCGGAGGATAGGTTTGTTCTTCTCTCGTTCTCTAGTCTACAAAACAATCAATAGCTTCGGCACCAACCTCTGTTCACTTCTGTGATTCCGGATTTCGAGTCTCTAGTTTGTTACACAGTACCCGCGATCACAGTATCCTCCTGTTTGGTTTTCATAACCCCTAGAACTCCAAGCCTTGAAACCTTGACATCTTTCAGTCGGTTTGAAAGCTGCAACACCATCATGTTAAACGGCTGACCAGGATGCTATAACTATTGGTTCAGTATTTGAAATACAATCCATAGCTGTGGTTTGTGTGTTCTGGGTACGTGATGCCTTCTGAGTTGCACATAAGCTTTCACTGCCCTGTCACATCTGCAACATGTCATGAATTCTGGCCATCCAATGCAGCATTCTTTTCATCAGCCTTGTTTTTGATTTCTGAATTGTTATCAGATATTAACGAGTCTGATTGTACAGCATCACCATCCAAAAGACGATAATTGTTTCTTACAAACTGCCATTCATGCACTTTTTCTTAACGTGTTTCATTCATTGTTTTCTACTGCTCCCATCCAATCATATCTCAGCCATGAAAAATTCTGTCTTGAATTCCAACCCCATATGGCATAATTGAGAAGATGTTTCATAGTATATTGGCTTGATTGGGATACTTCATATTTATGTTTTCTGGGTGTTGACACCAATCGGTCATGTCAGGTATCCAGCAAGCCCCGCAACTTTCTGTAAGGACAGAATGATAATTATAAGGATTGGGATTAATTTGTCACCAATTTTTGGAGACTAGGGGTGATGAATTCCAATAATGTATAGTGGCTGTCAATAAGCATTGTGTGCAATTGCTGCACCCTAGAGTACATTCTACCATATTTGCAAGTCTAAAATACTCATCATGATTGAACAAATCATATGGATCCTAAGTGAATTGAGCTGGCCTAGATACTGTTATGGAGGAGAATGGGTGATGATTTAATATATTTTGAAATTGTCCAGTAGTTTTGAATTGATTTTTTATATAGTATTCATACTCCAAATATGGTTGTACTGAATGATAATCAATGGTGGAGTGATGATTGGTAAATAACATAAGAATCATATACCATGAAATTCAAAGGGGGTTTTGAATGGAAAGAATCAACTTTCGAATGTAAGAAAGCGGGTTTTGAATTAAAAGAGTCAGGTTTTGAATGGAAGAATGCAGGTTTCAAATGTAAAGAATCAGGTTTGATAGGGGAAGTATGATTTGTGCAAAAGCAGGTGTACAAACATTGCAGGAGTTTGGATATATTATGGAATGAGTGAAATCACTGTATATAGGCCAGGTATTCGGCAGAGAATAAGTTTCTTTCTTTACTTGCTCTTTCATGCATAAAACAATCAATTACCTTCAGTTTTCACTTTTTTATACCAGGTGATTCTGATTTGAGTTTCTTGCATTCTGTCTTTGCTTTTGGAGCTACTGGCTATTTTTGACTGTTTAGCCTTTGGGCTGTTGAGTTTATAACCGCCAGAACCCTGAGCCCTGAATCCTCGATTTCTGAACCCTGAACACTTGACCAAAAAAAGGGACAACAATCGATTCTACTGGTTATAATTCGGTATATATACTGTTATCATTATGATAGTAGCTATTATTTCAGTCATCAACCCTGTGATCCTCAGTGCCTGATATTTGAATCTATTAGTCTCTTCAAAAACCCATTCACGGTACCCAGTATATGGAGACACATTTGCATACAATATATCTGAAAATTCCGCTAAAATGGTTCCAATACCTTTCAATAGATGCCAGCATTTGACATCAACAAATCAGAATGTGCATGCATTGATTTCTTTAACATAGCTGGTCGAATCACAAACATCTTTGAGAAAGAACCTCTGTTCACTTTTGATAGTATTGATATTATCCTGTCAGAAACCTAGGAACATCTCGTAGAACACTTCTGGAACAAACCACTGACCTTGTTTCCATGGTACAGTTATTGGACTGAAACCGCAACAACCTGAGAAGGACTCAAAATCAATGATCTTGTGTAGAATGAGTTGAGGGCGAAACACCACTCTCTGCAATTGGATTGCTGGGATGACAAACAGTGCTTCAGTGAATACAATTATGGCTGAACCCATACTACTAAGGGAATGGCTGCTGATGAACAAAAATCGATTCCCAAGCAATGATCAGAGTATGCCCAGTAACAGTAACAACTACACCATCAAGATCTAATTAGCAGCTGGCCAAATTCAATAATGGCAAGGCTGTCGACAGAGAAACCTATCCACTATGAATGCCGTTCATTATCGTTTCCAAAACTGATATATACGACCTGTTCATCAGGCACATTTCAGACACCTCACTTCCCTTCACCAACAGTATTCATATATCACCAAACAGATGTCTGGAGAATGTTCAAGATTGTCCTGTAATGTCACATTAACTGGGTTAATGTAAACTCAACTGAAAAACCTGATGCAAGTAAAAACAGGGGTGATGGACAAAGAAGAACTCTGCACAAATATCCAGGCGGTCAGCAAATGACTGAAATGCCTGGCCAGGCTACCAATGACAAGCAGGCTGAATGATCAGCTGAAGGGAAAGAGCATTGTGAAGAAAAATAATGAATGGATGAAGGAACGTATGAGTGAAGGAGAGAAAATCCCAACAGAGAAAGAAAACCTAAAGTAAGAACTGATTTTCACACAACAAAGAGTAACCATGGCAGAGGAAAGAACTCCAGAATGCAGTCATGGGAATCTAGTGGAAAAAGTTAAGAATCTGGAACAACAGCTGGAAACTAGGGCACCAGAACGATTAGAGCTAGCACCAGATCTTGAAGATACCCACATACAGGAGAAAATCATGAAACAATCAGCAAAGAAATATTGGGAACAGGTAATCCAAATATTAAAGCTAACAGCGGATAGGAATATGGATATCTTGGAACAGACTGAGTATATTAAGCAAGGATGTGAAATAGCCTACCTCTCAAGGGAAAACAGGAAAGAGCATAGCGAATAGAAAGTCCAGTTAGCTTCAAAGATTGCTGGAAAACCAAAAATATTCAATACTAAGTAGAAGAAGCTGAGATATGCTGTCAACTGGGTAGAAAAAATAGCCCTAGCACAAGCAATGCCATACTGTATTGAAGTATCAGGAGAAGTTATGCTGGATTCCTTGAAAGCATTGATAGAAATACTGAATATGGGTTTCAGAGATCAGGAGAGAGCTGCAACCGCAAACAGACAACTTCTGAAGCGGAACCAAAGAGACTACAAATTCTCTGTATATTATGTGGAATTCCAATAATATGTTGGTTATGTTCAGAGGAACACAGAATCACAAATTGACACACTATGTAATGGCCTATCTGAATAGTTAAAGAGCTCTTTTTAGCACACCAACCTCCCGAACAACCTAGTCAACATCATTCAATTGTACCTGAAGAGGAATGCACAGATACAAGCGAGAATGGCGGAAACGCAATCAGGCAAATCGAAAGGAGGATATAAAGAACCCAACAATGCCAGCAATACCATATCTGTCCCAGAAGTCGCACCAGCAGAAACAATAGCAAGTTATGTCGGTCCAGCCCCTATAAACCTATCAACAGTCAAAGAACGGAACATTACTCTGCAAGAATGAAAGTATTGAAGGGATCGAGGGTTCTACATATTCTGTAGAAATTCAAGGCATTTTGCAGCAAGTTGCCCAGGAAAATTGAGAAGAGGTGTCAGAACAAGTGGAAGTAACACCATTTAGGGATTCAGGGAAAAAAATAGAAATGGAGAAGGCAATTGAAAAAGAAGCAAAGTTGAAAAATATTTAGACCAGTGCAATAAGAATGGCTATTGTGGTGGGAATGAATTGTTTTTGCCTACAGTTGTTATGTCACATTTTGGAATTTTGCAGTGTTTAATCAGTGGGGCTGAAATTCAGGTGTCTTTAATGGAAAGCAAGCATTTTGTTGAATAATGTTGGGTGAAAATCTCATACAGGTCAATAAACACACATGCTTTAATCGACCACAGAGCCATCGGAATAGCATTTGTGGAACAAGATTTCATCTGCCATCATCAGTTGGAAGGGATGCAATTATGAGAATTCAAAGAGTTAGAGATTATTGATTGATGACCAATTGAATTAGGAATGATTACAACGATGGCCAAATTGAACTTGGAAATATGATCACATCAGGAACAGCTACCAGCATTTGTCCCAAAGTTAGGGCATTATCCAATAGTATCAGGATTACTGTGGTCACAAAATGATGAAGTTATGATCAAATCCAGAACTGAAAGATTGGTATAAAAAGCAGTTGCTGTTAACCAAATTGCCAATATCATTCGAATGTATGGGAATTGAGCAATCATATGAAAACAACAGCAGACACAGAGGAATCCAAGTTAGACATCTGTGCAGTTGTGGCATCATATTTTTTGAAAAAAATATGATGGGACAAACTCCAGGTTTGTGCCATCACACAATACAAAATGTCAGGGGTTCAAGGTTCGGAGTTCTAGGGGTTATAAAAACCAAACTAAAACAGAAGTATTGTGCGGTGGTGCAGTAATCGCGGGTACTGCGTAACAAGCAAGAGACTCGAAATCCGGAATCACAGAAGTGAACAAAGGTTGGTGCCGAAGCTATTGATTGTTTGGTAGACTAGCG
The DNA here is from genome assembly GCA_015178995.1 of Trichophaea hybrida. Classification (NCBI taxonomy): domain Eukaryota; kingdom Fungi; phylum Ascomycota; class Pezizomycetes; order Pezizales; family Pyronemataceae; genus Trichophaea; species Trichophaea hybrida. Next base: position 25,185 of record WHVE01000997.1, read on the forward strand.
AACGAGTGAAGAACAGACCGATCCTCAGCGAACCCAACATCCTTATATACAGTTAACGCGACCGTCGTCACCTGTGTTCACTCGTTCCAAAATACATCCTAACCCCACCCAACTATGTACGCAACCCTTTCAGTCCGCGGCCTACGCCATAACCATCACGCCACATTTACAACGCAACCAACGAAACCTGATTCCTTCCCACAAAACCTGATTCCTTCCAACAAAACCTGATTCCTTCTTATCAAACCTGTTTTCCTTCGTAATCCCTTTCCCCTTCATCGATCCTTATTCTTTCTTCGATCCTCACTCGACACAACCGTGACAGTAGCTCCCCCTCCCACATGCTAAGTTCCTACGAAGCTGTTGATCCGGGTTTGCCAGGTTGTTCCGCATAGAAAACATCAATTGCTTGGACCCCATCCACGTTAATCGCCGGTTCTCACCTTTGTTCGTCATAGCCTTTCCACTGGACCAGGTACTGCAATTATCGTCGAAACATTCTCGAATCGTCGATACGTTCTACTTCGTTTTCTTCTTCTTCGTCCACGATAACTGCAGGTGGTGCCGATTCGATTTGTCCTGGTAAAGGGTCTTCCGATACTTTGATCAAGCGGGAAACTGGTTGTACTGGATGAATGTGAAGGTCCTTGGGTAACTGCACTCAATGAGCCCACGGGCTAATAACCTCCGTAATGTCGTATGGTCCCAGGCGTTTCCAGTCAAGCTTCTTGCTGGGTCGTTGTGTTGTAATATTCCTGGCGTCCATCCAGACTCGATCCCCGACCTCCATCTGCACTCCCTCCCATCGATGATAGTTTGCTTGTTCCGCTTGAATATCTTGTGCTCGAGTCATTTCAGCCTTCATCTGTTGGAAGATATGGTTCATTTTCTGGAAGAGGGTATTTGCGTTTACTTCCCTGATATCGTTCCCATTCTGAATCGGGTGTTGGCTAATGGTCATTCTTGGATGAAATCCGTAGTTACCAAAAAACGGTGAGCAACCTGTTGTTTCCGAGGCGTGATTGTTCGACGCGAATTCCGCCATTGGTAGCCACTGTGTCCAGTTGTTCTGTTGATAATTGACGATGGCCCTGAAGAACTGTTCCATAATGGCGTTCATTCGTTCCGTTTGTCCATCAGTCTGTGGATGAAACGCGGTTGACAGCCTTCGTTCGATTCCAAGTCTTTCACAAACGTGTCTCCAGAATTCTGACGCGAATTGGGGTCCTCTGTCTGATACTATGGTATCCGGTAAACCATGTAACTTGAACACCTCTTTTATAAACATCTCGCCCAGCTTCTTGCCGTCTGTATCGTCCCGACATGGCACTAAATGTTTCATTTTTGTAAACCTGTCAACCACTACCCATATGGCGTTGTACCCCTCGCTTTCCGGTAGTCCCACCACGAAATCCATACACAGATCCTTCCATGGTTGTTGTGGTATTTCCAGTGGTTTGAGCCATCCGTGGATCTTCTGGTGAGTTGCTTTGCTGCGTTAACATATGTGGCAGTTTCGTACGTACCTGTCCACGTCCTTCCTCATTCCTGGCCATTGAATATTTCTTTTGAGGAGTTCGAAGGTTTTTGCTCGTCCTGGATGTCCTGCTGCCGGTACATCATGATGGTCCTGTATCAGTTGCAGCTTGTCCGAATCTTTTTTGACGTCCGTTGCGTTGAGACACAGTCCTTTGCTGCTATCGAATGGGCAGTCCTTGCATACGTTTTGAATCCAGTTCCACAATTCCTTTGGATCGGTTTCGTCTTGATTCACCACTTCTGCGAATGCTATCACCAGTCCTTGTTGTATTCGTTTGTCGAGATTTTCCGTTTTGAGCACGATTTGTTGCGTTTTTTCTGCCCCCCCCCCTTCGGAGGAATGTCTCCTGGCATTCTGGTGAGTGCATCGGGCTTTTGACCTTGCTTTCCTGGGCGGTATATAATCTTAAACTTGAATCTTGACAGGAATTCAGACCATCTAGTTTGTCTTCTATTAAGTAGCTTTGACGTCATGAAGTATTCGAGGTTCTTGTGGTCCGTCAGTATCTTAATACGATGTACTGACCCTTCGCATTCTGGTCTCCATTGTTCCAGGCTTTTAACTATGGCTCCCAGCTCGTGATCGTAAATCTCGTAATTCTCTTCTGCTGGTGTATGTTTCTTCGAAAAGAATGCTACCGGATGAAGGATTCCTTGATCATCGTACTGGGATAATACTCCTGCAGACACATAGCTCGAGGCATCGGTTTCCAAAACGATTTCTTTCTCATAGTCGAAGTGTGCTAGAACCGGTGCTGTTGTAAACACTTCTTTTAGCTCCGCAAAGACTCATTTCTGATCGGATCTCCAGTGAAATGGTACCAGCTTTTTCGTTAGCTTTGTCAACGGTTGGACCACCCTGCTGTAATTCCTGATAAATCTTCGATAAAAATTGGCGAATCCTAAAAATGCTTGAACTTCCTTGAGCTTGCCAGGTGCTTCCCACTCCTTCACCGCTGTTACTTTTTCTGGGTCCATTCTAATCCCGTTTACCCCAACTATCAATCCCAGGTACTTCACCTCCTGTTGATGAAACTCGCATTTTTCCGCTTTCAGATACAAACCGGCCTCCTTAAGCGTCGTCATTATTGCTCTGACGTGTTCCTTATGTTCCTTTAAATTGTTACTGTAGATGAGGATGTCGTCCAGGAATGCCGTACAGAAGATATCCAGAAAGGGGTGAAGAGTATCGTTGATAAATTCCTGAAAGCTGGCTGGTGCATTGGTGAGTCCAAAGGGCATAACGAGGGATTCGAACAGGCCATAATGTGTCCTAAACGCCGTTTTCCATTCGTCTCCTTCTGCTATTCGAATCATATTATAGGCATCTCGGACATCTAACTTGGTGTACCACTTGGCTTTTGATAATCTCAACAAGGTTTCCTGGATTAATGGTAATGGGTATCAATTTTTTATGGTTCCTTCATTGAGTCCTCGATAGTCCATGCATAATCGTAAACCTCCATTCGGTTTAGGTGCAAACAGTACCGGTGCTCCGCATGGTGATGATGACGATCTGATGAATCCCTTTGACATATTCTTTTCAATCCACTCTTTTAGGACCTGAAGTTCTTCTCTTGACAGGCTGTATATTGGTCCAAAGGGTGGTGTGAATCCGTCTTGGAGGGTAATCTTATGATCGTACGGTCTGTGTGGTGGTAGCCTTTCAGCGATTACTTTATCGAAAAGGGGGAGAAACTCATGATATTCCTTAGGAATTAACTGTTCTAGCGGTTTTTCTTGAAGGTCCTTGACTTCTAGGGCCTTGTTGATTTCGTACAATGTTACCGCGTACACCTTGAGTTTCTCCTTTTTATTCCGTCTCATAAATGGGGCTGCTGCTATGTCGCATATGTCCAGTTTTGATCCCTCAGATTCCGTTGTTTCCATATGATTACCCCATACCCATACGCTTGAATGATGTTGACAGTGCTTCTGGCAGTAATTGCTTTCGAATCCTATTCTTTTCTTTTGGAATTTGACTGTAACATCGTGGAGTTGTAGCCATGGTAATCCAAGTACAATTGGATAGTGTCCAAGTTTCGTAACGAATGCTGGTAATTGCTCCTGATGTCCGTGTATGCCTAAGCTTAATTTAGCCATAGTGGTGATGGTTCCTGATTCGATGGGCCTTCCATCTATAACTTCTAATTCTCTTGATTCTTTTAATTCTTGTTCCAATATCTGATGATGGCGGACAAAATCTTTATCAATAAATGCTATTCCAGTAGCTCCGCAGTCTATCAAAGCGTGGGTATCAATGATTTTGGCTTCTATTTTCAACGAGCATTTCTCAACGAGGTGTTTGCTTTCCATATAAGACTCTTTTATTTCTGCGCTTGATATAGAAAACTGTGAGATGCCAAAACTAGCATTGACTGACAAAGGAGATTCGTTTCCAGCGCAATTGCCATCCTTATTGCACTGGACTACACTTTTTACGATTCCACTTCCTTTCCTTTTCCTGTTGTCGAATCTGCATCGCCTTCATTTGCTGCCTTCTTCAACGGTAACACTTCTGTTTGTCCTGATGCTGCCTTCGATTTTCTTGGGCACGAGGCGGCGAAATGTCTGCTATCCCCACAGTACATACATAATCCCCCTTCCCTTCGTCTCTTCCTTTCCTCAGGTGTAATCTTCTTTCCTTTCATTGCCGAGAGGTCTATTGGAGCGGGGCGGTGATAACCTGCGACTGATCCGCAAGGTGCTGCGTCTGGGGCGGATGTGGTGTTGGTCGTTGTATCGGATCTTTTATATCCTTCCCACTTTCCAGATGTCTTTTCCGCGGCTCTTCTCCTTAGCTGTGAATCCCTTTTCGACACCATTTTAACGAATTCGATCATGCTTTCTGGCTCCTCAATGTGCTGTATGGAATCCTTGAGTTCGTTGGACAGCCCTTTTCGTAGTGCGTCCAACTGTGCATCTTCGTTCCATTTGGTGTCTACTACATATCTTTGGAATTCCGCGTAGTATTGGGAGAATTCGCGGTCTCGTTGCCTGAGTTTCTCGAGTTCTCTCTTCGCTGTTGCTGCTCTGTCTTGATCTCCGAATGCTACATCCAGCAGGTCAACTAGGTCTTTCAGGGTATTGAGTTTGACTTCCCCTGAGATTTCGTCACAGTGTGGCATCAACTGTGCCAGAGCCACTCCTTTCAGACATCCAACTGCATACCTCAGCTTCTTCTGTTCGTTGTTGAATGCCTTCGGCTTTCCGGCTATTTTCAATGCCAGCTGCACCTTCCATCCTCGAAGTTCCTTCCTATCTTCTCCTGAAAAACTGGTGATATCATTCACCTTCTCTTCTCGCTCTTCCCCTTCTGTTCTTACTCTTGACTCTCCCGTTCTTCCCTCTGTTAACTTCAGAATCCTGGTTACCTGTTGTCAATTTTCTTCTGCCAGGTCCCTAAACTTCTCCATCTGGGCTTGAGCATCTTCCAGATCTTGTTTCAACTCCGCCAGGTCTGGATTTGCTTCCTCCAATGCTTGTTTTAGGATCCGGATTTCTTCCACCAGGTCCCCATGACTGCATGTTTGCGGTGTTTCTGTTGTTGCCGCTGTTTGTTGAGTAAGCAGTAATTCCTGCTTCAGATTGTCCCTTTCCTGGACGACTTTTTCTCCTTCTGCCAGCAATTCCGATAATCGTACTTCCGCATTCTTCACAGATTGCTGTTCCTTGAGCAATTTGTTCAGTCTGCTGGTCGTTGGTAATTGGCTTATTGCTTTCAGCCCTTTGTTGATGTCCCCGATGTGCTCCCTGAGCTGTGCTTCGCTCATGATTTCTGTATTTTTTGTTGCCACTATTTCCAGCTCCATCTGTAAGGCTCCGGTCAACGTGACATCGCGAGTCGATCGTGAAGGTTCTCCGGACATCTTTCTGATGATGTAGAGAGGCGGCCATGAGGAGGCGAGGTTCTGACAAACATTCTCTGACTTTGTCTATGTTGTTTTGGATTTGTTGGACTGCCGCTTCGATTTCTGCTTCTAGAAACGGGTTGACCATCTACCAGAAGAACACTTCGTGTTTGCTGGGTGCTGTTACGATGATTAGCGGGGTTGGTAAAGGAGCCGGATGTAACTCGCGGTCAACTCCCTTTCCCTTGTTTGCCTTTCGTTCGTTGTAATCTGCCCACGAGATTTGTCTTTCTATGTTCTTCTGTGTTGCCTTGATCGTAGATTCTGATATCGTTGATTGAGCTTCTGCTGCTCTACCGATTGTTGTATGTGTTCCTCCGCAGTTATGTTCGCAGTAGCACAGTTCTTCGTTTTGGCAATCGACGTGAAGACCGTAGTACTTGGTCCAGATGTTTTTGAATACTGCGTCGTCGATTTGGAGGCCTCCTCCGTTGCTTGCTGCTTCTGTCCAGTAGCTATTCCAAGGAGATACCGCTTGTGGTTTGTCCCAGAAGTACGCTTCCAAAGGTTCCTCGGATTCGTTGAGGATAGCGTCGATGCTATCAAAGGCATTCAGGGGTTCTTGTTCGTAGAGGTTGAGGGTTCGACCCGCTAGGTCGAGGAAATTGATTCTGGATTTTTGAGGTTTGTTGCTGTCGTATGCTGGCATTTAAAACAGCGTGGATCCTTCTCGTCGATGTTTCCACAGGCACACAACGCAGGAGTGTCTCCAAAAGCTGTGTACTGTGAGCTTATTTTCGAAGTTTCCAACTGATTTAAACACGGAGCAAAGGGAGTTGCAGGGTCTATGGCAAAAGTAACAACCGTTTCGATGAGAGTAGCGGCACATATACTAGAATATAACCAGTAGAATCGATCATAGACTCGTTCTTCTGTCAGGGGTTCAAGGCTCGGAGTTCTAGGGGTTATACAAACCAAACTAAGACAGAGGTATTGTGCGGTGGTGCAGTGATCGCGGGTACTGCGTAACAAGCAAGAGACTCGACATCCGGAATCACAGAAGTGAACAAAGGTTGGTGCCGAAGCTATCGATTGTTTTGTAGACTAGAGAACGCGTGAAGAACAGACCTATCCTCCGCGAACCCAACATCCTTATATACAGTTAACGCGACCGTCGTCACCTTTGCTCACTCGTTCCAAAATACATCCTAACCCCACCCAACTATGTACGCAACCCTTTCAGTCCGCGGCCTACGCCATGACCATCACGCCACATTTACAACACAACCAACGAAACCTGATTCCTTCCCACAAAACCTGATTCCTTCCAACAAAACCTGATTCCTTCTTATCAAACCTGTTTTCCTTCGTAATCCCTTTCCCCTTCATTGATCCTTATTCCTTCTTCGATCCTCACTCGACACAACCGTGACACAAAATCAAGAAAGTCTGTGGAATAAAGAAGGTTCAAGATAAACCCCTTGAAGAAGTCATTCCCAAGCAATGCTATCGGTGCTTACCCCTATTCAGCAATATAATCGTGAAAATGCTACCACCACACCAACCCTATATTTATAATCTCAAGCTGCAAGATACATTGGCACTGCCATGGGGATCCATTTACAGCTGGTCATGGGAGGCGTTACATATGCTAAATGAATCAATGGAGATAAACTTATCCCAGGGATTAATCTAATTGTGTTCATCATCCTGTGGAGCTGCACTACTCTTTGCTCCTAAACCAGGGGGAGGTCTAACACTCTGTGTCAATGACTGCAGTATAAGTACAGGTACGATAAAAAAACAGTACTCCCTGCCACTGATGCAGAAACCATTGCTCACACTCTCAAAGGCCTGCAAATATACCAAGCTCGATGTTTGCGACAAATATCAACCCATGTAAATTGCAACGGGGCATGAGTGGACAATGGCCTTGAGAAACTGCTATGTACTCTTTGAATTCTCAGTTATGCCCTTCAGACTCACCAATGCACCACATTCCTTCCAAGAATGTATCAATGATATACTATGACCCTTTATGGACATCATCAGGATGGCCTTGTTGGATAACATCCATAAGTTCAGTGATAATCCGAAGCAATACAAGGAACATGTCAATACCATCATGACATCACGCAAGGAGCTGGTCCCAACCTAAATGCAGAACAATGCGAATGCCATGAGAAAGAAATAAAATACCTCATGTTAATTGTCAGAGTGAATGGAATCAAAATGGATCCAGAGCAAGTCCAAGCAGTTGAACATTCAGAAGTACCAGGGAAACTTACAGAAGTCAACACCTTTGTAGGCTTTACCAACTACTATCAATGATAGATACAGAATTAGAGTAGGGTAGTACCACCACTAACAAAACTGACAAAAAAGCTAGTTAACTAGTATGGTGGACCATTTTAAAAAAGGGCTTTCACGGAACTCAAATGGGTCCTTACAATGGCACCAGTACTAGTCCATTGCCTATATTAGAAAGTGATAATGCTGAGAAACGATACCTCAAGTCATGTATCTGCCAGAGTTTTTTCTCAGTACAACAACCAATAAGTGCTTTACCCAGTGGCATTTTTCCCCAAAAAACATTCACTGCCGAAAAAAAGATACAGAATCTACGATCAAGAATCTGATGCAATAGTCAATAGCCTGGTAAATTGGAGACCTGAATACAAATGTTCAGTATACACAATTAAGATTCTTCCCCTGCGCAAAAATTTGGAATACTTCATATTATCAAAACTATAGAATTGAAAGCAGACCAGATTATGAGAATATCTGTCAAGATTTAAATTTCAGAGAGTTTACCAACCTGGAAAGCAAGGTGAAAAACCCAATGCACTCACAAAAATACTAGCAGACATTCCTCTGACTGTGTCGAGGTTTCAAGGCTCAGAGTTCTAGGGGTTATGACAAACACACGAAGAGTGCAGTGATCGCAGGTACTGTGTATCAAACAAAAGACTCGAATCTGGCATCACAGGAGTGAACAGATGTTGATGCCGAAGACATTGATTGTTTTGTAGACTAGAGAATGAATGAAAAACAAACCTAGCCTCCATGACACCATCATCCTTATATACAACTAATGCGACCATCGTCACCATTACTCACTCATTCCAAAATACATCCAAACCTCACCCAACTATGTACTGAACCCATTCAATCCGCAGCTCACATCATAACCATCACGCCATATTAATAACGCAACCAACACAATCTGATTCTTTCCAACAAAACCTGTTTCCTTCCAACAAAACCTGTTTCCTTCCTTGCATTCTGTATTCATTGTATACGGTCCAGCAATTATCTCTATTTCTCCGATCATCACTTGCACAACCGTGACATTAGCTCCCCCTCCCGCAAGCCAAGTCACTATGACACTGATGATCTGGGTTTTCCAGGTTGTTCTGCGTGGAATATGTCAATGGCTTGAACACTGTCCACATTGACAGCTGGCTCCCAGCTTCTTTCATCGTAGCCCTTCCATTTGACCAGAGACTGCAGCTGTCGTCGGAATAGCCTGGAGTAATCTACACATTCACCTTCGTATTTTTCTTCTCCGTTCATGATGACTGGAGGTGGTGCTGATTCAACTGGTCTGGACATTGGGTCATTTGAGGCTTTGCTTAGGCGGGAGATTGGTTGTACTGGGTGTATATGAATGTCCTTAGGTAGGTCCAATCGGTACTAGGCCCACAGGCTGATAACTTTGGTGATTTTGTATGGTCCTAGATGTTTCCAGTCTAGTTTTTTGCTGGGTCTTTGTGTTGCAATATTCCTAGTGTCCATCCGTACTCTTTCTCCTACTGTCATCTCTGTTCCTTCTCTGCATTGTTTGTCCGCTTGTTCTGCTTGGATTAATTGTGCTCGGGACATTTTGGCTTTCATTTGTTTGAAGATTTCATTAATTTTAGGGAAAAGCTATTGGCATTTACATCCCTGATGTTGTTTCCGTTCTGAACTGGATGATAACTGAAGGTCATCCTTGGATGAAAACCGTAATTGCCAAAGAATGGTGAGCAGCCTGTTGTTTCCAAAGTATGATTGTTTGATGCAAACTCTGCCATTGGTAGCCATGAGGCCCAGTTGTTTGCTGATAATTGACAAAGCTTCTTAGATACTGTTCCATAATAGCATTATTCGCTCCGTTTGGCCGTCAAGTTGTGGATGAAATGTGGTTGAGAGTCTTCGTCCGATTCCAAGTCTTTTGCAGACATGTCTCCAGCATTCCGAGGTGAATTGAGGTCTGCTGTCCGATACTACGGTGTCTGGTGAGCCGTGTAATTTGAACACATTTCGAGTAAACCTTTCACCCAATTTCCTGCAATCTGTATTGTCTGGTCATGGTACCAAGAGCTTCATCTTTGATTGTCTATCAACTACCACCCATATAGCATCATACCCTTTGCTTTCTGGTAGCCCAACCACAATGTCCATACTCAGATCCATCAATGGTTGCTGCAGTATTTCCAGCGGCTTTAGCCATCCGTGTGTTGTTTGATTCCTTGGTTCACTGCGTTGACACACATGGCAATGCCGTACATACCTATCCTTGTCTGTTCTCGTACCTGGCTATTGATGATTTCTTTTGAGTAAATTCAAGGTTTTTGGTCCTTCTGGATGTTTGGCTGTAGGTGAAGTGTAATGTTCCTGTATGAGTGGTAGCTTGTCCTATTTCTCTTTGATTTCCATTGCGTTGATGTACAGTCCCTCACCATTGTCGATTGGGCAGTCCTTGCATAGAGTTGGAATCCAGTTTGACAGATCCTTTGGATCAGTTTCGTCTTGATTCACTGCTTCTGCAAACGCTACCACGAGTCCCTGTTGTATTCTTTTGTTCAGATTCCCCGTTTGAAGCACTATTTGTTGAGTTTTTTCTGCCCCCCTATTAGAAGGAATGTCTCCTGGCATTCTGGTGAGTGCATCGGGATTCTGTCCCTGTTTTGGCGGGCGGTAAACAAACCTTAACTTGAATCTCGACAGGAATTCAGACCACCTTGTTTGCCTTCTATTGAGTAACTTTGATATCCTAAAGTATTTGAGGTTCTTATGATCCGTCAGTATCATAATTGGGTGTGCTGACCCTTCGCATTCCAGTCCCCATTGTTTGCGGCAATTAACAATAGCACCTGATTCCTGATCGTAGATTTCGTAATTCTCTTTGGCTGGTGTTTGCATCTTGGAAAAAAATGCAACCAGGTGAAGGATTCCGTGATTGTTGTATTATGATAGAACTCCTGCTGATACGTAACTGGAAGCATGTGTTTCAAGGACAATTTTCTTTTCGTAATCAAAATGTGTGAGTACTGGTGCTGTTGTGAACGTTTCTTTCAGCTCCCCAAGGGCTCGTTTCTGATCAGGTCCCCAATGGATTGGTACCAGCTTTTTCGTTAATTTTGTCAATGGTTGAACCACCCTGCTGTAATTCCTGAAGAATCTTCGCTGGAAGTTGGTGAATCCTGGGAATGCTTGGACTTCTTTGGGCTTGCTGGGTGCTTCCCACTCCTTGACTGCCGTTACCATTTCTGGGTCTATTCTGATTCCATTGACACCGATCATTGGTCCTAGATACTTGACTTCTTGTTGATGGAATTCGCATTTTTTGGCTTTCAGATACACTCCAGCTTCCTTCAACGTTGTTATTACTGCTCTGACATGTTCCTGGTGTTCCGTCAAGTTGTCACTGTAGATATGAGTGTTGTTCACAAATACTGTGCTGAAGATATCCACAAAGGGTTGGAGTGTATCATTGATGAATTCCTGGAAGGATGCTGGTGTGTTGGTTAGTCCAAAGGGCATAACCAGGGATTCAAATAAACCATAGCGGGTACAGAATGCCATTTTCCATTTGTCCCCTGTTGTGATTATGAACATATTGTAGGCGTCTCGGACATCTAACTTGGTGTACCACCTGGTCTTCGATAATCTTAATAAGGTTTCATGGATCAGAGGTAGGGGTTATTGATTCTTGATCGTTCCCATGTTTAGGCCGCTATAATCCACGCATAACCTGAAGCCTCCGTTAGGTTTGAGTGCAAATGGTACTGGGGCCATGCATGGTGATGATGATGATTTCATGAATCCCTTTGACAGATTCTTTTCAATCCATTCTTTGAAGACTTGTAATTCCTCTCTCTCGATAAGCTGTAGATTGGTCTGAATGGGGGTATAAACCCTGCCTGCAGTGTGATCTTGTGATGGTATGGTCCGTGTGGGGGTAGTCATTCAGCAATAACCTTGTCAAAGAGGGGAAGAAAGTCATGATATTATTTTGGAATTAATTGATCCAGCAGTTGTTTTTGAAGGTTCTGTACTTCGAGGGCCTGGTTGATTTCGTATAGTGTTACTGCGTATACTTTGAGTTTCACCTTTTTGTTGTGTCTCATGAATGGTGCTGCTGCAAACGCACATATATTTAGTTTCTGTTTGTGCCGTTCCCCTGTTGTTTCCATATGATTACCCCACACCCATATACTTGAATGATGTTGACAGTGTTGTTGACAGTAACTGCTTTCGAATCCAATCCTCTTCTTTTGGAATTTGATTGTGATATCGTGAAGTTGTAACCATGGGAGTTCCAACATTATACAATAGTGACCTAACTTTGTAACAAATGCAGGTAACTGTTCTTGATATCTGCATGTTTCTAAGTCAAATTTAGCCATGGTTGTAATCATTCCTGATTTGATGGATCATCTATCTATAACTTCTCATTCCCTGGGATCTTTTAACTCTATCTCTTGTAACTGATGATGGCAGACGAAATCTTTGTCAATAAATGCTATTCCAGTAGCTCCGCAATCTATCACAGCGTGGGTATCAATGATCTTATCTTCTACCTTCAGCGAACATCTCACAACGAGGTGCTTGCTTGCCATAGATGATTTATTCATTTCTGCGCTTTGAACAGAAATCTGAGAGATACCCAAACTAGCTTTAACTGACAAAGGAGATTCGTTTCCAGTACAACTGCCATCCTTATTGCACTGGACTGAACTTTTCCCGACTCAACTTTCTTTCCATTTCCTCTTCCCGAATCTCTGTCCTTCATTTGCTGCCTTCCTGAAAGGTGATACCGCTGTTTGTCCTGATGCTGCTTTCAACTTCTTTGGAGATGATGCCGCGAAATGCCTGCTATCTCCACAGTACATGCATAGTCCTCCTTCCCGGTGTCTCTTTCGTTCTTCCAGTGTCATTTTCTTTCCCTTGACTGCTGAGAGGTCCATTTGTGCAGGGCCATGACATCCTGCCACTGTTCCTGCTGGTGTCGCGTCTGGGGCAGATGTGGTGTTGTTCGTTGAGTCTGCCTTTTTGTATCCTGCCCACTTGCCAGACTTCTTTTTGGCTGCCAGTCTGCTCAATTGCGAATCTCTCTTTGAGCACAACTTGACAAAGTCGACTATACTTCTGGTTCTTCAATATGTTGTTGGGAGTCCTTGAGCGTGTTGGACAGCCCATTTCGTATCGTGTCCAGTTGGGCATCTTTGTTCTACTTGACGTCCACTACATATTGTTGGAATTCCGCATAGTCCTGGGAGAATTTACGGTCTCATTGGCTCAATCTCAAGAGTTCCCTCTAGGCCGTTGCTGCTTTGTCTTGGTCTCCGAATGCTAGATCTAGCAGGTCAAATAGGCCTTCCAAGGTATTGAGTTTGACTTCCCCAGAAATTTCGTCACATCATGGCATTGACTATGGCAGAGCCACCCCTTTCAGACATCCGACTGCGTACCTCAGTTTCTTCTACTCGGTATTGAATGCCTTTGGTTTTCCGGCTATCTTCAAGGCCAGCTGCACCTTCCACCCTTGAAGTTCCTTCCCATCTTCTCCTGAGAAGCTGGCAATATCATTTACCTTCTCTTCTCTTTCTTCTGTTCCTCCTGTGGCTCCCATTTCTCTTGTCCTTCCTTGCGTCAACTTCAAAACTCGGGTCACCTGTTGACGATTCTCCTCTGCCAGGTCCCTGAATTTCTCCATCTGTGCCTGAGCATGTTCCAGGTCTTGCCTCAACTCTGCCATATCGGGATTCCTCACTTCCAATTGTTGTTCTAGGTTCCAGACATTCTGTTCCAGATCTGCATGACTGAATGCTTGCGTTGTTCCCTCCCTGCATTTTAACGCCTGCTGTGTGAGCAGTAACTTGTGCTTCAGGTTATCCTATTCCTGGATAACCTTTTCTCCTTCTGCCAATAATTCCAATATTCGTGCTTCCACATATTTCACAGACTGCTGTTCCTTTAGCAATTTGTTCAAGCTGTTGGTTGTTGGAAGATACGCCAGTG
>WHVE01000998.1:0-38662 GCA_015178995.1 Trichophaea hybrida
AAAATATTGTCTGGTTTGGTACGAAATGTTCCAATATAGGTCTTTCCTTTCGCGGGATGTCGCATCCACCAATCCCCCCATTCCTGCATTTTGGCTGCTTGGGTTACCCTCTTGAGGTACGATAATGAGGTGTTATAGTAGGTAGGTGGTTTTTCCACAGTGGACTGTTTTGCCAACTTATCGGCAAGTTCGTTTCCAGGTACATCTGTATGGCCAGGAACCCATTGTACTGTGATAGTAGTTTTGAGTGCATGGAGGTTATTGGCGATGTTGGAGAGTGCCAGGGAAGTGGACTGTCCAGGGGCGGGTTTGAAAGTATTGAGACGTCGTATGGCAGCTTGATTGTTTGAGAAAATCCATACATGTCTTTTGGTGAGGTTATTACGTTGACAGATCTGAAAGCATTTCTGTGCAGCTTTAAGAATACCAAGTAATTCAGCGTCATAAACTTCCTGTTGATGGCCCATTGGATAGGTTGCTTCAATGACATCTTCTCCTGTCATTTCAACTACTGTTCCTGCGCCAATGTTTTCGTTCAACATAGATCCATCTGAATAACAAACAATATTGCGGTCATCTTGTTTCAACATTGCATACTGGGCTTCGTGGGCTTTCGCTTCCTCTTCCTTTGAATGAGGATTAATTTTTGTTTTGACTCTACTTTCAATCCATGGTGGACAGGCTGTAGTTGAATAGGTTTCAATCTCCGAGCTGTTGGAAATCCATGGACTGAGGGTTGATAAGGTTTGGATAAGACGTGTTGCAATGATTTGATGTGATTGGGCCTGGATGACATCGATTCCAGTTCTTGTTTCTTTCAGTACACATTCAAGTATCCTGATTTGCTGTTCGTGTCCTTCCAGTACTTGAACTCCCAAGGCTCTGTTGGTTTCTACTTGCTGAGCGAAGATCTTGCAGTCTTTTCGAATATTGTCAAATTCGACTTCTATCACTACTCTCCCACTTTTGCAGCATTCGATTAGATTCTTCATTTCTTGATCGAGTCGTGATACTCGTGCTTCTACGCTGACGATCATTTCGGTGTCCTCGTCCTGCACTATCTGTTGGTACTTCTGCCGTGACTGTTGATAGTGCTCTTGTAGTTTCTTGACCCATTCTGGTAGAGGTTTGGGTGCTACCGAGGTTGGTTTGCAGATTGCTGTGGACACTGGTGCTAACCGGTCCGCTCCAAAGGTGAGTCTGCGCTTGGGTGTCGACATTTTGAGTATTCGAGGATGTTGTGATGCTTACTCTAGCTAGCGCGTAAAGAGCTATTCGTTGGACGTGACGGCAACGTAAACACTGATCGTTGCAATATTTTGGACAATGTGATGGGCAACAAGGTATGTTTTCGTTGTTTCCTGTTATGTCGAATATTTTTGCCGTGCAGCAAGCTTTTTCTTTGCACAGTACACAGTTCATGAACGTATTTCAGATAACGTCCGAAATATTATACTGTTAGGGGGATACTGCAGCTAGATGTGACTTAGCTTTATGGATATTGTTGTACCGACTTGTGGTAAAGGCGTATCTCGATAACGATGATAGAACTTAAAGATATGAAATTCAAACGTGACGCGTTTACGTCGTGGTACTGTATGTATAAATACGGGCATCTATTGCAGTATGGCCCTGTGTTTAAAAGTCGTAACTGTCTTGCAGATAATCCTCTGATGACTCGTCAAAGGCGACTTGGGAAGGAAGTTCACCGGTGTGGAAATAGTGGTAGTATTCTACCCAAAGGTTATGACGAACAAGGGATCGTACGAGGTGTTCGTATTTTGCTCGAGTGTTCGCTTGGGCGTGCAAGATGCGAGCGTAGAGAATCTTCTGATCGTCTGTGATAGACATAAAAGTTTATTGGTGAATATTCTTAAGGTAATTAACTTAATAATTTTTCAGGTGGTTTTTCCACTGTTGTGTTCTGACTGTGGTTTGTTCGACTGATGCTTGAATCGTTGTGTTTAAACTTGTGGGTTTAAGGTGGTCTTTTATAGGTGAGTATTTCCGCGTCAAACCATCCTGCTAAGGGGTGACGGTACTTCTCTGTAAACTATGATGTGTGTGCATAGTACTATCTCAGTAACACTCAGTCCACCGTAGTGGGTGTTCACATAACATCGGATCGTTGCTTCAGAGCCGATCTCGGTTGTTAGCTGTGGAGAGTTCCGTTTGACAACGTGTGGTTGCGTAAGCCCCCACCAGGAGTTCCCAAAGGTTATCCTGCATGTTATGACGTTGCTGACATACATATCGGACCATCACTTCGTATTAGTTATCTTTCTTCGTATTGAGTGGAATAGTGATCAATGATTTAATGAGCTGCCAACCCATTCATTGCCAGGTACATAATGTCATCAGGTCTTATCCGTGTTCCCCGAAGGGGGTGCCCTCTGTCAGTTATCGTGTTGCAAACACGGCAGAGCTGGGGTTCGACAGTCTAGATCCCAGCACTTATCTTTTAGGTAGAGTTACCTACCGGGGCGCAGTTAGCTTATCTCCTTTGTTCATTCTAGCTCTCGAGATAGCAAAGTCCCGCATACTAGGATAATATCGCTTGTCCAACCAAATCCATGAGGCTAAACACGGGAATGGTTTGTCCCAGTATTAGCATGATACCGAAGATAACACTGGTCTGATCTGTAACGCACAGCTGATCCGAAGACCCCTGCTCGGCAGTTACATTGCTTCGGCAGTATGGTTGGTGTGTCCCATGCCTTGGCCAGTACTATGGGATTTTACCCCCAAGATTACTGTCTGATTGAGTGTGCGTACTGTCTCCACACTGGGTAGCTATTCCCTATGCTGAGACGTAGTATTGTAGCATAGACTATTATGGGGATTTCACCCGGCTATGTTGAGCCGTCTGCTGACTCATCAGTAGACATCCTCAGGGGTGTCATATTAACCGCTGATTCATCTTTGAATAACGGCAAGCCTGGGAGACTAAGCCTGATGTACTTCATACGCATGCTAAGGGGAAACCCCTAACAGCTACCTAGCGAGGGGTTTTTCGTTTTTCCTTTGTTCGGTTTCATTTGTGTTCTTGTTCTTGGTTATTTGTTTGTACCTCACCGGCCATAGCCTACGGGCTGCATGCTGTATTATGAATAAATAAATAAAATCATCGTCCTCCCCATCATCCCCTCCACTCTCACTCTGATGTTCCTCTACCCTGTCGTTGACAGTTCCCTGTCCTGCAATTCAGATGTTATCCTGCCCATGGTGTTCATCATCACGGAATTGGCCCAGATACCATCTTTGGGTTGCTATATGTGTGTTGTGCAGAAAATGTTTCAAAGGTTGCATTGCTTTGTCGGTATGAAGCAGATGCTTCCAGAGATATCGTGGGTGTACAACTCCAATCTCTTTCCACATGGTTTGTCTTTCGCGTTGGTATAAAGCGCATCTTAGTACAAGATGTTCCGGTGACTGGGGACCTCCATAGCGACATGGGCAGTGAGGAGAGTCAACAGCATTGGTTGGTATTTTGTATAGGTAACTGCGGAAGTATCCATGTCCAGTTCGTAGTTGGGTGACAGTAGATGCAAACTGGCGGTTGCCACTTGTGAAAATATTGTCTGGTTTGGTACAGAATGTTCCAATATAGTTCTTTCCGTTCGCGGGATGTCGCATCCACCAATTCCCCCATTCCTGCATTTTTGCTGCTCGGGTTACCCTCTTGACGTACGATAATATGGTGTTTTAGTAGGTAGGTGGTTTTTCCACAGTGGACTTTTTTGCCAACTTATCGGCAAGTTCGTTTCCAGGTACATCTGTATCGCCAGGAAACTGTGATGTATATTAAGGGAACAATTATGTATACAATATTTGGAGCGATCTCTGCCATTTATTCAAACGAATGAGAGCTGTCCCACGCAGCAGTGTGCTCGAAATCAGCTAGTCTATATAGACAATATTTCAGTGAAATGCGATGTAGAAATGTCTATTTTTACAAATTTCTCGTGACGATGTATAAAATAGCAGCCATGAATCCTCAGCAAACTCTATGAATGGATTCACATATGATACCAATTGGCAATACAAGCTGTGGAGCATCACAGAGGCACTTCAAACACAGCATATGAAGGAGCAAGTTTGTGGACCATCCAAAATGATGTAGGAATGCTATGAGATGCTCCTGTGCGATTGTGGAAAGTTTACAGGTGAACAGGAAGCTGGGTAAACTGTGTCAGAGTATAGTCAAATGATACCAGAAAGTTTGAAAGCCTTCCAAGCCACAAGGAGGATCCATGATAGTGGGTGCCAGGCAAGAGAGGAAATTGCAATGTCCTGATATATACTCGCTTACTGTCTGGCCCATGCTCTCTGCAGCCGGCTGCAACTATCAACTGTCCCTCCTGACTCTCTCCCATTCACTTGCTTCTGAGCACTGTATTCGCAGCCTTTTCTCTTTACCCAAGTCAGGTCTTCAATTCAGCTTCACACTCATTTGTTGAAATCTTCAAAGCCAGATGTTGAACCAATTACTCGTGTTTAGTCTTGCCCTCACTTTCAGCCACTTGCTTTTGTGACCATCGCTCTCCCAATTACTTCTGTGCGGCAGCCTCCATCTCTCTCCACAGCCAGGTCACAATCCATCTTGTCAATCTCACTCCAAATCTATCTCCATTTCTCTCCAAGCCTACTTGAAACCCATTTTTCATCTCCTGGGAATTTGTCTCCAAGCCTGCTGAAGATCCCTCTTGCCAACTCTCCATCTCTTGTCGCCCATTTTGTATTTATTCAACCGTATATATACTGTGGATAGATATCAATAGAAACAATCATTTCAAGTACCCATGTTCCCATACCAGTTCTTCTCAAGCACATTGGTTCGCACCACAATTTTACTTGTGCTCCCACAGGCTTCGGAATTGTGTAACAGTTCATCCGGAGGGCCCAGAAACTGGCACCATTATTCCTTGAGTGCATAGGACCGTTTACCAGTATACCCAGAGGCTCCAGAACCTTGCAACGGTGCTCCCAGAGGCTCCTCAACCTTGCACTGGCACTTCCAGATGCTGTCGGAGGCGCAGGGAGTTCTCAGAGTGGTTCAGAGTAGATTCGAGTGAGTGCAAGGTTTTGGGGGCTCTTTCGGCATGGAATGGCGCTTGAAGAGCCTCTGGGAGCCTTCGGGTGTCGCTGGGAGCGCCTGTGTATGGTTCTGCAGCCTCCAGGAGCGCCGGTGGGAGGCTCTGGAGCCTGTGGTAGCGCCAGTATTTGGTTCTAGAGCCCTGGGAGCACTAGGGTAAGGTCCTGGAGCCTCCAGGAGCGCCAGTGTGCAGTTCTAGAGCTTCCAGGAGTACTGATACAAAGTGCTGGTGCCTCCGGGACCAAGAATGACATTTTGCTCATGTATGTACCTATTTTCGGACCTGTTTAATGGCCCAGGAATTTGGGCAGTTCCAACATGTGGAGTCAACGTGATCTAATTTTTCTCATTTAGTTCCACTGGCAATCCAATCTGTCAATTTGAAAACAGTTTGTTTCCAACCTAAATACAACCTCTAGGCTCCAGATTCAAATTGTTGTGGACTGCCATCAGGGAAATGCAATTTCTATCTTGGCCTGGAACCCACCTTCCAGGATCCTCATTGGGGCTTCGGAGGCTCCCAAACCCTCCCATATGATTTTACTCTACTGTGACGTGCTCTATGCAGCTTCCGGTGTACCTGTGAACTTTCTACAATTGCACAGAGGTATCTCACACTATTCATACCACTTTCTGAGAGGTCCACAAACTCGCTCCATCATCAGCAAAATATTCAATGCTCTAGGAGTGTTGGTGCACTCTCCAGAAGCCTTCAGGAGAAATGCCATAGTTTCGGACCCTCCTGGAGCTCTAGCCAAGTTCTTTCCAAATTTTGACTGTTTTGTTCTTAATTTACAAGGTTTCAGCGCTCCAAAATCTACTGCAAAAATGCTCAACACATCCGATATCGTGAGATCATTATTGCTCCTGAGATCCTCGGTGCACCAGAGTTGCATGGCGCTCCTGAGACACTTGAAATATATGAGATTCCCAGCACTCCTGAGATGTCTTGTGCTCCTGAAATACTCAGCACTCGTGAAATGCTCACCGCCCCGGACATTTTCAGCCCTCGGCACTCCTCAACTCACATTTGTACAGTCGCTCAATGAGGGTGGAATCTGGATTTAATTGATCTCCACAATATATTCTGGGTTGGAGGAACACAATGGAAATGTCAAATGACTGTCAAGTGGGCTTAGAGAGAGATGACGCGACGACTCTGCAGCTGGGATTTCAAACAAGATGGAAGATATATATCTGCAGCGGGCTGCAAGACGGATAGATTTCAAGTGGGCTTGGAGGGAGATTGAGGCTGCCAAGCACAATTGACGGTATGAGAAATCGTTACTGAACCGAGTTGCTGAAAATGAGGACAGAACAGTACACGAGTAATTGGTGCAAGGTCTGGCTTGCAACATATGATTATACAATCTGAAAGCCAAGTTGAGGACGTTACCAGGATGGTGAAATGAGGCTACACATACAGCACTCGGCAGCGAGGGAGAGTCGGGAGCTGCAGCTGGCTGCACTGGACGGGGGCCGGGAGGGCGAGAGCTCGCCAGTGGGGGCGAGTTGGCAGGTGAGAATGGCCGACAAACGGGCCTAATGAGTAATGACGAGTTGACATTCAAGCAGATATGGGGATGGATGCAATAGATCTGAAGAGGGCTTGGTACAAGTTCAATGAGAGAGATTGATGCTGCTGAGCATGAAAAACTGTGAAAGATACGGTCGCTGAAGGGGGTTGTCGAAAGCGAAGCATGACAGAACGCGAGTGATTGGTGCAAGGCCTGGCTTGGAAGGTATTAACCCACGATCAGGAAACCAAGTGGAGGACTTCACTAGGCTAGAGAGAAGGGGCTGCACGTATGGTGTTCAGCAGCAAGGGAGAGTTGGTAGCTGCAGCCGACTGCAGAGGGAAAAGGCCAGGAGTGCGTGAGCCAAACTGAATGCAAGTGTAATTGGTTCAAGACCTGTGGCTTGAATGATATTATTCCACGATGGCAAAGCCCAGTAGAAGACTGAACATTGATTAGACCGGAGTTGGTCTCAGAAGCTGGCTGCTGAGACGAATACCACAGGGTGTATGAGAGTGATCAAAGAAGTGAGGACAGATGACAGCAGGTTCATGATGTCAACTAACTGTTTACTGGCAATGCGCAAGAGAGGAGATTATTTTTGGTAATCCTGGATATGACTAGAAGGCAAGAGAGAGATGTTGGATAAGGAATTGAGAGCTGCAGAGACCAGAAACAGATGAAAGCTATACGAGCTTGAATTTGTGCACACCACACTAGGTTCATATTTGTTATGTTGTATCCATCAACTTGTATAATCTGCTTGGCATGCTGTTTCTCCTAACCCAAACTTGCAGGTGGAATCCAAATCAGAGGTGCAATTTCTGCCAACCAAGCCTTATAAGGCTTAGCCCACGGACTATGAAACAAATTAGCCAAGAATACGAATGCAATTCACCGAATCAAGTTCCAGTTCCTCCCTTACGAATCTGAACTCTCAGAGGGCTTTTGTCTATCTCTGTCCCTTTACAGCTCTCAAAGTCTTTTTTATCTTCTCTGTCTTTTCTTCTTGTCCCCTCTCTCAACCTTGTCTCATCCAGGTATTCTAGAGGTAAGTTCCCCCACGTGAGCATGACCAGTCTTTATGCAGTTAACATGATGAGCCAGGTGTCATCTGTCCTCGTTCGATTAATCACTCTCGTACACTGTGGTACTCATCTCTGCAGCTGGCTTCAGAGACTGACTCCTGTCTTGTCAAGGTAAAATTCTCCTCTCGGTATTACGATTGCGAGTTAACAGCTCCCAATCCACTGGTCTTTCACCGATTACACTCGCACTCCATCTGGCCCATCTTTTTCTGGCCTTGCTCCGTACGGGTCGCTGCAGATACCAACTCTCTCCCTCCCATACAAGCACCATATGTGCAGTCAATCACCATGCATGCAGCCTGTCCTCTCTACCAAAGTCAAGCCCTCCACTTGTCTTTGTGATTGTTGATTATTATCTTCCAAGCCAAATCTCACACCAATTACTTGCGTTCTGTCCTGCTCTCACTTTCAGCAATATTTTCAGAGACCGTCTCACTCACAATAACTTGTGCTCAGCAGCCTTCATCCCACTCTATATCCATCTTGTCCATCTCTCTTTAAACTCCCTCCAAGTCCGCTTGAGATCTATCATATCCATCTCTCTCTCCGATTCTACTGGTAATCCATGTTCTTAATCTCTCCAATCCTGCTCAACATCTATCTTGTTATCTCTCTCCAAGTCCACTGGTGATCTTTCTTGTCATCTCTCTCCAATCCTGCTAAAGATCTGTCATCTCTCTCCAAGCCCGTTTTAAGTCCCCCTTTGTGTTAGTCCAAGCGTATATATAGTGTAGATAGTTGGGTATCAATAGAAACTACAATTTTAAGCATCTAGGTTCCCATACTAGTTCTACTTCAGCATGTTGGTGGTTGTGCTCGAGCACAAACCAGTTTTTCATCACCTCCAGCATGATATACCAGTGCTCCCAGAGGCCCCCAACCCTTACACCAGTACTGCTGGAGGGTACAGAACCATGCACTGCTGCTCAAGGAGGTTCCAGAACCATGAACTGGCGCTTCCGGAGGTTCCAAAACCGTATACAGGCGCTCCCGAATGCTTCAGTATCTTGCACTGGTGCTTTCAGAACCTCTAGAACCTTTCACCGATGCTCTCGGGGGCTCAGGTACCTTGCACCTGGGCCCCTGGAGGCTCCAGAACCTTGTACTGGTGCTCCCGGAGGCTCTGTAGAGTGTGTCATCAAAAATCAACCTCGGCAACCTCTGGAGGGTCCCGGAGCTTCCGGAACATGACGATTGACTTTGCTGATGGCAACATCAGGATTTGGTTCAAGTTCAATTTGAAATTGGCAGATTTCTGATGCTCTATCACACAGTGATTCCTGAACCACAATCTTCAAACAATCATAGATATACATATTCATTTTCAATCAGCTTGCACTGTGTCTTTTTCTGAAATGCTTGCAGTTTACCACAAAATGTAAGAAACATTGTGCCAATGGGAAGAGAACTTATTGACTTATTTTTGTGCGAATATTTGGTGTCATTTGAGCTGATACAGTCTGTATTTCTTGACAATTTCAATCTGCCATGAACCAAATTGGGTTGTCAATTGAGATCAACCTCTACAGTTTATTGCCAACACTTGTCATTTGTCAGATATATTCGGTGGTGGTTTGGCTGATGAAGTTCAACATCATAACGAGTCACTTATCATTCACTTCTAACGTTCCAAATTTACTTCCACTTGATATCATTGACTTTGGGTGGACTTAATATCTGCAGCATGAATGGTACATTGCACAAATAGTAAATGGTCACAGTAGTGTCAGTGCAAAATTTGTTGCAGTAGCAGTTACTTTATGTTTAAAACGTTATCACCTATGTTTTCGGTTTGCTGCTCTGTTGACATCCAATTGCACTTGATATATGTACTTTCAACTCTTGTTCATTTTCTTTCAGAATTTGAATGATATAATGGTTTCAATTATCATCATGGCTTTGTATATCAATTACTGCACTTGATTGCAAGTTTTACAGTATCACACATAATATATGTTATTTCTACATTATAGAATAGAATTTAGGTGTAATCTTGTTTATCCATATCCGTGCAAAGACTCTTGTTATGCTGTTCCAAAGTATGCAAGATTGTACTCTCAACTCCAGAAATCAGCATTTTACAGCTTTCCCATAACTCAATAAATATAACCAGCCCAGCTGCCATCTTGTATAGATTCAACATTGTATATATTGGGGCTTCATTATTAGACTCCGAGTTTCAAGTTGTCATTCCTTGTTGCAGAGTGACAGTTGTTCATCTTCCAGAATCAACATCTCCATCTTTTGGATATCAGTCATCTGGCAATAACTGGTGGTTATATTGATATATACAGCATCCAGTCTTTCTTCTATTTGCTTATCTATTTGTTTATTAATTTTTCAATCAATAGTGGTAGACTCTAGCACATCATATTGCCACTATGATTTGTTACTAGTGATTTTAATTCTCATTGCGTGCCATCTAAAGAAAAAATGTTTCAGAGCAAATGGTAGAAGTTCAAATGAAACCTTGTATTTTCATATACCCTTGAGTTATTGCCATCCTTCCTCTAGTGTAGGCAAATTTACTCTACACTCATATAACCTGTATTTTGTGGTTCTATATTAACGTTATAAGTTTTATAAAAGTTCCATAAATATATATGTGGACTGGTGGTTGGAATATGGTTGCCTTTCTTGTTGGCATGAGTATCAGCACTGCTGCTCATATTAATCACTGCTGGTCAATCTCATTGAATAAATCCATTGAATAGGTTTATTTTGGCATATAGCAATTTGGAGTTCTTAACTTAACCTCCGACATGTTATCAATACCACATGGTCATTTGGATGATATGGTGGGTATATGTAGTCCTTGGCCAGACTCAAAACCTCCATAATTTGTCAATATTAGACATCCTCTATCATCTCAAGTTATAATATCAGTTACTTATTGCTCTATTTATACATGTTAGTTCTTAAATTTGAACTGAATTGAAAGTCAGGATGTCCAGAAGAAGCAGTACTGCCAGCCAGTTACAATAGAACATGAGTGTGGTATACATTTTCCCTGCAAGATTTGGCAAGCCAGTGGTATTCATTTAAGCTTTGGATTGTTGGTTAATTTTCTGCCACAATTACTTCTACTGCTTCTGCTCAGTCATCCAGCACTTGGGGCTTTCATTATTGTTTGTGATGCCTCCCATGAAAGCCTATATCAACCCAGTGCAATCTCCAGGTCATATAACAAATGTCTTGAGAATACCATTGCTAGCTTAATGAAACTTGAGTATAGTGGCTCCAAGCAGATTTATGTTTAATGAAAGGCTAATTTTCTTTACTGCTCTTTGGCCAAAAGCCTTTGATATTGATCTGCAGAAATTCTGATTTTTTATTGGTGGTGACCAGTGGTACCTGCACATGTGGTTCAGAGGGCCAAAATGAGAAATCATATGGATCTTCAAATTATTCGCCTATGCAAGCCCAGATGCAGTTCCTAATGTTTGTAAACTACAATCCTATCACATGACTGCCTGCAAAAACATGCAGTGCAAATCAACTGTGTTTTATTGAATTGTGATTTTTCAATATAGATTTCGTTAATTCTGTGATATATTGAAGAGTAACCATTTGCATAATTGTGATGAGAGATCAAGAGGCAATGGCACATTCATTCCCAATATGAAATGTTGCAACTGTAATGTATATTCATGATCACTTAGAGATACAATGACTTTAAAGTGTATACATTTTTGCATAGAAATCCCTTTACATAAGATAGATTTGTTGAAGCTTTGCTTGCACTTCAAGCTTCATAATACATTGCCTTAGATAGAATTTGCAATCATGTTAATAAATAGTTTGTATACAAATACATAAATCAAATATATTTCAACGACTTCTGTCTTGTGTGGCCATGAAGCCTGTTATATAAATTTCAGGGTTGATTGACCTATAAATCGTCTTGAAATCAGTTCTGCCCCCATTAATTAATTCTAATAGTTACAATAACAATTTTTCATTACATGAATAACAATAGTCTGACTGAGGAAGTAGTGATTCATTAGAAAAAATTGATTATAGAACTAATAATTCAATATATAAATAAATTGTCAATTAAATCTCATGAGGTTCTATCAATAACATTGTAACTTGTGTGTTTCAATTATTAGTTATTATGTGGTTGATCTTGGTTAATTAATTTTGAGATTGCATTGGTGTTATAATCATTGTCAATAGTATCCTTTTTAACGTTGGATCACCTTGGGAATCATATTGGAATAGTTTCTACTAAAGTCAATTGACTTGATCAAGAAGTATACTTATCTTGAATTATTACTCTATAATACTAATGATTTTCAATACAGGTATAAATAGTAATAAACTAAAATAATTTGTGATTACAGTTGGTGATGCAACTCTTCACATCAATTGCCTGCCAAATTGCACTGCAATGGTTTATATTCAAGCTCATCATTTGAAGTAGCCTATTTGGCACTGGTTTCCAACTGCTAAACTACCGAATAGTCTCTGCAGTACTCAACGATTATAGGTCAAGAATTGAAACAATTTTCAACTTCTCAGCAGTGTGTGCCTATCATGGCATGTAATGTATTCCTTGTCATTGGGCAACTTCTGAATGAGCTTGAGATTGCCTCTTATATGATCAATGAACTCAATTGAAAAATATTGTTACCTCAATTTGTCACTGTAGCAATAATAATTAATGTAGTTCCAGCAATGAAACACAGGGTGAAAACAGACTAATAATTGCAGACCTAATGAAGTGACAAGTCAACAAAACATTGATAAAGGCTTGCTAGCACTTTATGCTCAATTGACTTGCAATTAGTTTTGATGACCCATTGATATTCTATTGCTATCAGTGGACAGATATTTTAAACATGTCCAGAGTATGATCATTATATGTGTTAATGCGTTATTTGTAACTGATTGACTTTCAAATTGTTTCAGAATTATATCTACTTGTGTCAATCAACTGAAAAAGATATGTCACTTCAATTGACAAGCTAGTTACAATTTTTGGTATTGATTGAATATGTTGAGCAGTGGTAATTATGAATTCTATTAGTGAAATATATCTAATTTCTAAAAAACGATTCAAGTATAACAGTCAGTATTTCCAGGTATGACTGTATACTCAATAGTAAAAATGGATACAGTTGCATACAAGAAGAAATAATAAAGTGGATTAGTTATTAAGTATAGTAGTGAATGAAATATATATAAGATAATGGCTGGAGTGCAATTGTACTCCTGTGGTGGAACTATATATTGGGTGCTTACTCTGATATCAGCCAGCTGCCATTATATTTATTTCTAGGTTTAAAGGTAAGTCCAAAGTCAACTTGAATATATCTAACCAACTCTGGACATATACGCTGGAATATTGCAATAGATTATACTATATACTCTACTTGCATAATGAAACTAATTGTTGTAATGGTAGTTGTGCCAAATTGGAAGTTGAATTTGTGTTTAACATCTGTCAAAAGACTACTAAGGATAATAGATTAGACATTTCTGTTCTAGAAGGTAATTATTCAGAACTGGTACAGTATAATCATTTCCTACAATTTGGCATTAACTTTATCAGAGTCATGAGAACCATATAATAACTGGAAAGACTGGAGTACACTGACTTCCAGCTAACACATCCCCCTGGTCAATCCCCTGCTCTGTCAGACAAATTCAATACCAGAAAACATATAAGTAATTGACTATTCAGATTTCTAAGTTCATTCTACTTTTATTTATGTCATACACTGAGTATAACCATACTGAAATCCCGTCACCTATTAATGATCAGTAACATGAATTATCTATTAAACTTGGTCTGAACCTCTTTCTTGCACTGACTTTTTTTCACTTTTCAAAGGGCTTATTATATTAATATTGAAAATCACAATATTTTAGAGTATAACCACAGTATCTTAACTAAATTATAATACATAGCAGAGCCAGTTTTAGATACCTAAATTAGTTTGCAACAACTATCCATGAATACTATTGTAGGTACAGAGATATCCATCTTGTATTTTCTCAGTCTGCAGGATTGCTGATATAGTTTCAGGACTTTGGCATAAGCAAACACTGGATATACTCAAGCATACTCCAAAATTATATCAACTTGCAAGAAGCATACTTAATGTACAGATCTACTGGTTAGTACGTCATATTTACCACCATATGCAGCTGAAGCCATTCGATCAGCATGGTTTAGGAAAATTGTATTTGAAAAGATCAGTATTCTTCCTTGAAATATTTAACTTTTTTTCGGAATATATTATAGAAAACAAGTCTACTTAACACAGTACTCACAAAGAACCAGTGTGTATGTGGGAAAGACGATATCCAATTATCCAATTCTTGTCAAACTAACCTCTTCAACCCTTGGTCAAGGTAACAGTCATTGCAGGGGTACTTGACTATGCGCTTTCATTTCCCATGGATGGTTTGCTGATTTATGTCTAGCTTCCTGAGCTGACAGGCTCTTCGGCCCAGTAGCATGATCATGTACTGTATCTGATTTGCTGATTGGTTTGAAAGACGCAATCGGCAATTGGTATATGGGATTTAGGCTTGGCAGACTAGTCTGAGTCAACTGGGCAGCTAAGGATACTCTTTTAGTCTCGTGCGATTCCACATCAAAAAGTAGTATGTACCTCATCAACACACGCTCTTATTTAGTACATACCCCAGTCACGAAACGGTTTTCCAGGTTAAACAAGCTCGAGATGGAGTATTAGGTTAATAGCATAAGTGATAGTTGAGAGTGAGATGTTTCACGTGAGTATAGAGCGCTAAAGTTAGATATTCAATAGTTCCTCCCACTCGACCAATCTCAGCCCATCGCGATTATGGATATTATGTAGGAATATCGTACTCAGGGGTAGGAAACTGGCAACCCTCTTGTAGAGTAGAATAGGTACAAAACAACTGGAGCTGTCAGCGCTTTATAACTTAGATCTTACCTAATATCATGCATGCCCTTTCTCTTGTCTCTCAAAGGAGTATTGAGGTAAATGAAAGTGGTACTTATTAAATAGTGATTCTGTGGTACTTCAAAAGCACACTCTGTATTGCTGTGATGGATGAATGCTTCTTTTAGTGTTTTTAGCATGTTCATAAGAAAGTTTGCTAACGATGAATATTATGGGTTTTGAATCCCGTTGTATCATGAATTAAAAACTCTGGAATACAGCAGTTCGTGTCTGCCTTGATACAGATCCAACACAGGCACAGTCTGACCCATGTCGTCTACGCTTATCATCTTCCCTTCCGTCAACGCAGCCTGTATTTGCTTCCTCGTCCTTTCTAGTGCCAACATTGCCTGTGCATGGTAAGGTCCGATCAACCCCAACCTGACCGCTGATGATAGTACCGCTTTGCAATGATTGAACATGAACACATAACAGACGTCCTCAAGTTGCAAACCGGAAGCACGGCATATCACCCCCCATGCAATCCCAAAGTGCCCACTCGCCTCACCCTTGCGGATAGAGTGTTTATATTCGTCCACCCACTGTCGTTCCTCGGAATCAGATGCTGATAGGGATGCAGAAAGACTTTTATCCCAAACGGTCATCAATGCTCGGCCTTGGCTGGTGCTCGCGCGGCGTGCAACATTGCATGATGTACTGGCGTCAAGCTCGTCATCGAGAATGGCACTATCAGAGGGATTGGTATAGGCATTGATGATGAAAGGGAGGATGGTGTAAGTGGTGGATTTAAGGGAGAGTCCCAGGAACGTCGTTACGAGCTCTCGCGCGGATGGCGCGGGCTTTGAGGCGTGTGCAACGTAGGATTCGAGAGATGAAGAGAACGCAAAGCTTCCGAGGGGGAGCGCTGAGTCAGAGATTAGGAGCCAGGTGTGGGATATCATAAAGGCAAGGTTTTCTCTGGGTTGCTTGATCGTTATTGATTCCGTACGGAAAATTTGTTCACACCACACAAGCGCACCGGATATTCGTCGGCGTCTGAGTGAATTGTACGCTTTTTATCGATTTACCAAGCAAGTACTTAAGTATAAAGTAAAGAGTCTCCGTATTACTCCTATTAAGTATATAATTGACTTCCATTCTAAAAATTCTGGGAATTGGTATTTCAATTAGAAGAGCACTTGTCTCATGTTCAACATACGGTAAAATGTGTTAACCCAGCACTTGAAAAGACTTTTAAGGCTAGTCAATCAAAGGTTAGGGTTCCAGATGACGAGTAGAACTGAGTACTATACTTTACAAGGGAACACCTGTTTTGTCCAACAGAAGTATAGAAGTAGTCGAGCAGAAAAATAGTGTGTTTCTCAGCACGCGATACCACACCTACAAGAGCGTATAAAAAACCACAAAATGCATGCTAAATTACATGCAAACATTCATTCCAATTTTGGACAATTTATTTTAAAAGAATTTGTGTTTCTTGTAGGGCAATTGTGAATTTGAATGTGCAATCTATTAAAGTCAAGTGCCATGAAGTTCATGGTATTATACAGTTAAAGCCTCGGTGAAATCAATCGCCCAGCCCATGATACAAATTGATTATTTTCTTGGTTTCTTGTATATATATATGGCAAAAAACCTTTTCCTTTTATAATAATAATAATATCCACCTTATAGTATTCAAATCAAAATGAAATTTCTGTACTAATCTTCAATTAAATAAAATTTGCTCAGAGAACTTCACTTCTGTTGCAGAGAATATTTCATACATATTTAAAATATTTTTATATATTTGAATATATTTGTTGTATCCAAATATGGATTAGAAACATATAGCACCTAGAATGTCTATATGCAGAATAATATATATCTGCAATAAGATGATGTAAAGTACTACAAGGCCAACTCTTTGCACTATATTTGTTAAATATAATATAATATACTTGAAATGGCAACAAATACAATTATTTATAATATTATGAATCTCCTGATTGAAATATTGTTGGATGTCACTTACCTCAAATATTTGAATGAATTTTTTAAGATGACCAGCATGTACTCACATATACCACTAATAAGCAATAAAGACTAGTCAATACTGCTGGTTTTATCTTCTTGAAATCACCAATGACAAATTTTCGGCTTACAAACTGCTGAATGGTATGAGACACAAGGCTAATAACAGTTGGAAACAAAAAAATATTTACCAATGGTAAATAGCAAAGCTATATAGCATTGGACAAAACCAATTGTTGTTGAAGATAAATAAATTATATAATACAAATTCAAAGTAGTATCCTTATTTACGTCTTGTTAAGAATCCAGTGCTTAAAATATTGCGATTCCAGGGCTTAGAGCTCTAGAAATTATAATAAATATTCTACCGAGCAAATTCACAGCTGGGTCATATATAATAACCTATAACTGGCCATTTGTGGGTATTATTAATTATTAATTATTTCAGATACCAAAGCCAATATGTTTGGGTAGCTTGCAAATGATCACCCATATCTTTAATAAGTAATGAAGATTAGTTGATTGTCTTGTTTATATATGTTTCAAATTACTGATAATAAACACAAAGCCAGCCATCAGCTTAATAGCATATGACAAAAAGCTGACAATAAGCAGACAGCAAACAAACAGCTCAATGGTGCTAGCCAAGAAGTTGATGAAGGGCGGAAGAATAAGATCATATACCAACTCTAAACAGTGAAGCCACATTGTATTGAACAAAATCAATTCATCTGGATATTACCTAGCATTAGAAACAATTCCAAATTCCATGTTTGGTTCAGTTGCAGTTTCAAACCCAGATGGGGGGCCCCAGTCCAGTTCTTGAATACTACTAAACCCACACCAGAGCCCCCAGTTCGGCTCTGGAACTGTACTTAACTGAACCATAACTGAGATCAGGTTGCATACCCAAAACCAAACTGAACCCCCCAAGTTTTGGATGGTTCTATATCAAACACTATTGCTCCAATTATTTAATTGAGTTCTAATTGGGTTGTGACATGTTATATACATATATGATGAAGTTTTCATCATTCTTTTACATCACGATGTCTGAGCTGCGATATGGTTAGTATTTGTTGGCTTTCTGTGAAATAAAGGTGAAAATGTTGGCAAAATCAACTGTTTTTCGCAGCAACTCAACAAATACTCATTGGATTGCAAATTGATAAGCGGGAGGTAAAACAGTGTCAAAAACTGCATAATCTATGTATATAGCATGTCATAATTCAATCAGAACTCAATTACTTATATATAGCAAAAAATATGGCATCATTGGGGCCGACGAAAAATCAGGCTCTGCCACAAGTGAAACCTGCCAAAATCTGGCAGCTTCCTATTTGGTTTCAGGTCGCAATGGATTGAGATTGGGTGGTGCGATTTCTTGGCAGTTCAAGAACCAGACCAGGGGCAACAGACCAGGTTTGGAATCATACAAAATTCGAACCAGCAATTTATTTCTGGTTCATAATCTGAATTAGGGGCCTTGATTGCAGTTTCAACCTGCACTGTGGCCAGATAACCCAGAACCATTGTTAACCCTGATATTATTGGATTCAAAGAATATCTGTGCTTTACAGACAGAAGTCTATGAGTTTCATGTAATAGAATATACTGAAGATCTAATTTGAATCCAATACAGAATGGGATGATCAAGGATGGGCAGATGGGAAGCTATTGGAGTGGCAAAGCCAATGCAAATAGTTCAAAGGTAGTTTAAAGATAGTTAAGGTACTGGAGCTCTTGAAAACAGTATAGATAGAAGTATTTGTTAGAGCAATGACAAATATATAAAGACCTTGGATACTTTAATTGTAGAAAGGCATCAATCTTCTTTGTGATGAGAACAAGCCATAACTATATACAAATTCAAGAAACTGTATTCTTTTTATTCAGGATTATTTAATGATTTCTACATCCCAAACAGTACTTTTCATTTGCGTTATAAGTAATCCTTATACAAATTCAGATACTTTCAGAAAGAGATAAATCTATAGTAATACGACTGATATGATAAAATCTGAAAGCTGGGGAACTTGAAGAGTGAAGAATAGCCTGAATGTAAACAGTGAGGACTATATGCAAGAAACAGGATCCAGAATTGCCAAGTATGAAATAACAGAAAGCCAAAGGAATTTCATGGTTTTGTAGACTGGAGAACAAATAAAGAAAGAAACTTATCCTCCAGTAAAAACATGGTTTACATACAATGATTTTGTCTGTAATCGACTTATTCCAAAATATATCCCCATTTCGGCTCTCTTTTGTACAACACTTGCTTTTCCTCCAAAACCTGCTGTGTTCAGTTTAAAATCTGATTCTTTCTATTCGGTTTTTGATTCTCGTATTCAAAGCCTGATCTTATTCGGATAGTGCATGACTTTTTTCTTGCTTACTGATTATCACTCTACTGTCAATCCTGACTCAATTAAACCATGATATATTTGAACTTGTTTTGTTTATGTGTTACCAGTCTGACTCACAATATATAACATTACTTTAAGATTTTGAATGTAAATAATAGGCTTTCCACCTGCGGGCTGCATGCTGTATGATGAATAAATAAATAAATAAATAAATAAATAGGCTTTCCAATATATTTATTGCAAAAGTTCATATTCCTTACTAAAAAGATTGATATATTTCTACTCTTGTTAAACTCAAAGGTCTATATATCTGTTGTCTTCTTTTCTAACAAATACTTTTAACTAAACTTTTCTTTAAAGCTTTATATTTTAAAACAAAACTCTTTGTTCTGCAACTAGTATATATATCTATCTCCAGATCTTCTATTGTCTTTATTGTTATCAAAATATATTTCCACAACCAGTATTTTTGGATATCAACCCCACTGTCCTTTTCCAGTATACTAGTAGTATTCTTTTGATCTTATAACTTCCATATAAATATATCAGCAAAAACTGATTTGTGTTGATTAAAGTGATTTAATATAAATTGGGGATAAAGACCAAGGGATACTGTAGATATTGGAGAGAATAGACTTTTGAGTTATATTGTTACCATAATATTTCAAAGTATTTGGTATTCTTTTTTCAACAAAGTCAAGTTGTACTTTTATTTCTGGAAACTATTTATACTATATTTAGCAATATATTGGTGAAGTTTTATACAATAGACTTACATATAGTTCTCATCCTATTGCAGGTGAAAAACCATCACCTGGTTGTTTTATTGAAATGTGTAAAATATATCTTTATGTGTTTAATTTAGATCTCTTTTCAATTTCTGTATTTATTCTTTAGGTTTTCTTAATTTTTCAATCCTATAATCATATTCATTCCCAACATATTCAAACTGAAAATATTGTATATATGTTTAAAGTTAGTATTTATTCTGATAATAACAATTATGAATACTTGTGTATATTATCCTAATTCTCACAATTGTTGATATTACAAATATTCATTGCAAAACATTTTTTCATCTGCCCTGGATTCTATATTACTCTTACAGACAAATAATAATCATAATTTCAATAATTATAACCAGCTGTGAAAGGCATGTGAAAACAAAATACAATAATCTCAAAAACCAAAAAATGATATGGTAAAAACCAGAATATATATTATGTTTGAATTTTGTATATTTTTTGTATTAGCTACTCATAATTACTTTTGTTCACAACTGTTGTTGAAATCTGTATATGAATATCAAAAATTCTATATTCTCTAAACCCATATATTTGTTATATGAAATATCAATATGATTATTGTATTTGTTATTAGAAATATTGATATTGCTGGTACCAATAACATATCTGCAAAATGGCAAGTTGTAATCCATAACTTAGTATATGCTGTATGACATATTTTGATATCTGATAGCTGCTATAATGCTGTACAATGGATATCAATTCAAGTCTTTTTAGGGTAATTTGAATAATACACTAGTAATATACCCATAATCTACTGGAACTTTGGGTAATAGTTCAACTTGATTTCTGAATCAAAATTCACCTCTGGGAAGAATAGCCAAAGAGTTTGGTTTCGTTATGTCATGGATATAATTGATTTCTGTACAATTATGGTAGCATGTCAAAATACTGAGGTATAATGACCATAATACTATTGGACCTCATGGTTGAATATCAGAGTCTACACATTGAATTGTTGTGATTTTGCATTAGGTAAATACTATTTCCACTATGGCCTGGCACCCACCATCAGGGATCCCCATTGGGGCTCAAGAGGCTTCCAAACTCATTTGAATCATTTTACTACACTCCAACGTGCGCTAGGCAGCTTCCGATATATCTATGAACTTTCCAAAATCGCACCGAAATATCTTACAGCCATCCTACCACTTCCTGGGAGGTCCACAATCGTGCTCCTTCACATACTTTGCTCTGCGTACCACTATAACGCTCCACAGCCTGCACTGTGAATTGGCATCATATGTTACTCAATACATAGATTATGCTGTCAATTCATTGCTGCTGCTTGAAGTATCGTCATAAGAGATTTGTATCAATAGACATCTGTATATCTCATTACACTAATATATTGCCTATACACACCTGCTGAATTTCAAGTGCACCCCTGCATGAGACTTCCCTCATTTGGTTGGATAAATGGCAGACATGGCTCCAAACCTTTCATCCATATGTGATTCGCCTTGATATATATCCCAGTACGTTTTCAAATTCACCTTATTGCTTACAATCTATCCCTAACTGTTTCCTGTCGCGGTCCGGATCTCTGCAAGCAAGTGGCACAGCCCTTCAATTTTCTCCATGGCAATAACATGTGGTGTTGATTCCTGTACGACTCTGACATACCCATCCACATCATGAGGGTGCCCTAAAAGATGCTCAAAATGTGTACAAACAACAACAGCCCACTCCAGAGGTGATGGTCTATCAACCTAGGCTTGAAGAGATGAAGGAAAATGAGGGTGGTGCTGCAACAGCCGGCTGCCAGTCCTCGCAATCATTCCACTGAACAGCAAAGTAACGGTCTGTGATGAGAAGGTGAAGTATAGAATGGGAAATGTGTGGTGGCACCCGCAGAGTCCATCATCAGTATGTTATTCCACGCGCACCCAGATTACCTATGGCAGCTGGAAGTGCGTCTCATCATCTGGTGTACCCTCAATGCTGCAGTTGAGCAGGATTTGGTTCATCTGCTGAGAGTTATGAAATTCCAGCGTGTGGAAACTGACCGTATTGTGAGGTTGAATGGTCACATCTTCCTTGAACACATTTCCGTAGCTTCAGATCGCACTGACTGCATCACCGCCCCAGATTTCAAGCAGATGTTGCCTGATGAGTGATGGCAATGTTGGGATATTGAAAGTTGTAGCTGTTGGCATAGGATTTTGCCCGAAAGGCCTACAAGCTTCTAGATGGCCATCGAAGCTGGTAGAATCGCCTGGAGTGTGATTGCTAATGGTATGATTCACGATGTAGACTCATACATGATTAGTCACTCGCCACTTGTATCACCACGGTGGATTTGTAATGTATGTTTATGATGGTTCTTCAACCGAGGTTCAGGATTTTCATGGTTTTCCTTGAGTATATAAAGCATAGATTTCTCCCGTAGTTAGTTCTTTAGACGATCACTTTTGTACAGTAGTTAATCAACCCCTCTGTATAATCGATTGCTCTCAACAGGTCATGAGCCCGGCACTTCCTTGTTCAAGTTGAATGGACATCTATTGGAGTTATAGAGTATGAATTGTGTTAAGAACCAGCGCCCTCCCCCCGAAAGCTTTGAGAACCGACCTCGAGCTCCGAAAACCTCAAGTATTGACCTCGAGCACCGTATCGACTCCGGGACAATACTTGGATCGACTCAGTGTCCCCTGCTGCGAGCACTGTTTCTGGGTTGACTCTGTGTGCCCAATCGTTCTCGGTGGGTTGACTCAGTGTCCTCATTCGTCCTTTGGGTTGGATTGACTCTGTGTCCCCAATCGCCCTTGGTGGATTGACTCCGTGTCTTGATCAGTCCTCTGGGTTGACTCCATGTCCCCTGTTACCTTTGGGTTGACTCCGTGTCGCCAATTGTCAGTGGGTTGGGTTGACTTCGTGTCCCCATTTGTCCTCTGGGTTGACTCAGTATCCCATGTTACCTTTGGGTTGACTCAGTGTCTCCAATAGTCAGAGGGTTGGGTTGACTTTGTGTTCCCAATTGTCCTTGGTGGGTTGACTCCATGTTCCCAGCCTCCTTGTGTCGACTCAGTGTTAACTACTCAATCTATTACTTGACTATTCGCCATGACCACCATACTCAATGAGCGGAATTACCGTCAATGGACACTCAAAATTGAAAGCATACTCTTTCGGGAAGGTAATTGGAAGTTTGTCACCGGTGAAATGCGAGTCCCACGGCTGCCGATTGTGCCATCGACATCCAGTGACACTTGAACTACTCCGAACGTCGCTTGAGACCCCCGAAACTCCGAATACACATTCGAGCCTGAATCGCACGATGAGGCATACCTCACACGGTTTGAAACTATTTCAGAGACCGGGAAAGATGGTAAATCAACAATGACAAAGCCTCTGGGCTGATTACCTAGTTTATGGAACCGACCACGCAGATGTGGTATAGAGAATACAAACAACAGAAAGCGCTCTGGGACAAGATCAAGGCTGATTTTGAGAAAGTAATAAAGCTCGATGTTCAGTATGAGCTGGAGAAACTGGCATCATGCAAACGTGAGGACTATGCGTCGGTTACCAAGCGGATATCAACTGAAGATGCGATTATCAGAGACTTGGTATTCTGCAATATCAAAGTCGAAGGAAAAATAAGGCAATTTGATATTCTATCAAACCTTCCGAAATCCGACGAGTGGAGGAGCTTCAAGATCTCTCTGCAGTTCAGTGGGAAGGCAGATACCGGGGTGGACATCATCGCCAACCTTGTGTCATTCAAAGTCAACCTCGGCCGAGGAAATGGAATCGTCTCTGATGCAGCCTTATTTGTGTCGAAGAAGCACAAGCAGAAGGGCCTTGTGTGTCATGGATGCGGAGTGAAAGGCCATAAGAAGTCAGATTGTTCGAATCGAGATAAGTGGGCCTCAGGTACGGAAGAACAATCCAAGAACGATGCAAAGTTGGCCTTGGCGGCGGACTACGAATCATATCAGTTCTAGGTTAATATGGCCCGTGGGGAGTAAAACTTGGAGAATTTGTGCTAGAGATTGGACTCGGATAAGAATGGAATTGGTAGATTTTGGATCTCTTTTCTGTACTTAGTTCTATTGGTTTCTTTGAGTTGCTTTTGGATTTTCTTCGGTGCATCCTTGGAGCCTTCCGCACATCCCCAACAATAGTGCTACACAATGAAGCAGCCCTGCCACCAGTAGCTGTTCGACTTTACCACATGCGAAGAAAATATGCAATTCGAATACTTGCGTTTCCCGAAATGCATCCAATCTGACAAATGTTGTCCATTGACTTTCCTTCCATTCCATGAAACCACAGAGTCTAGTAACACAACCGGACCCTGGATTTCATGGGACAGTATGCAACAAAATAACCGCAAATTTGAAACACGTCTTATCCAAACCTTATCAACCCTCAGTCCATGGATTTCCAACAGCTCGGAGATTGAAACCTATTCAACCACAACCTGTCCACCATAGATTGAAAGTAGAGTCAAAACACAAATTAATCCTCGTTCAAAGGAAGAGAAAGCCAAAGCCCACGAAGCCCAGTATGCAATGTTGAAACAAGATGACCACAATATTGTTTGTTATTCAGATGGATCTATGTTGAACGAAAACATTGGTGCAGGAACAGTAGTTGAAATGACACGAGAAGATGTCATTGAAGCAACCTATCCAATGGGCCATCAACAGGAAGTTTATGATGCTGGATTATATGGTATTCTTAAAGCTGAACAGAAATGCTTTCAGATCTGTCAACGTAATAACCTCACCAAAAGACATGTATGGATTTTCACAGTCAATCAAGCTGCCATACGACATCTCAATACTCTCAAAGCCGCCCCTGGACAGTCCACTTCCCTGGCACTCTCCAACATCGCCAATAACCTCCATGCACTCAAAACTACTATCACAGTACAATGGGTTCCTGGCCATACAGATGTACCTGAAAACGATCTTGCCGATAAGTTGGCAAAAAAGTCCACTGTGGAAAAACCACCTACCTACTGTAACACCTCATTATCGTACCTCAAGAGGGTAACGCGAGCAGCAAAAATGCAGGAATGGGAGGATTGGTGGATGCGACATCCCGCGAAAGGACAGAACTATATTGGAACATTCCGTACCAAACCAGACAATATTTTCAGAAGTGGCAACTGCCAGTTTGCATCTACTGTCACCCAACAACGAACTGGAAATGGATACTTCCGCAGTTACCTATTCAAAATACCAACCAATGCTGTTGACTCGCCTCACTGCCGATGTCGCTATGGAGGTCCCCAGTCACCGGGACATCATGTACCAAGATGCCCTTTATACCAACGCGAAAGACAAACCATGCGGAAAGAGATTGGAGTTGTACACCCTCGATATCTCTGGAAGCATCTTCTTTATACCGACAAAGCAATGCAACCTTTGAAACATTTTCTGCACGACACTCATATAGCTACTCGAAGATTGTACCTGGGCCAATTCCGTGATGATGAACACCTTGGGCAGGGTAACATCCGAATTGCAGGACAGGGAACTGTCAACGACAGGGTGAAGGAACATCAGAGTGAGAGAGGAGGGGATGATGGGGAGGACGATGATGAAAAGGAAGGAGAAGCAGAGAGTTGAGAGGAGGATGAAATTTGAACGGGGAAGGGAGGAGGAGGGTAAACTCCAGGGGGAGAACCCGCATGATATGCAGGACCAAGCCGAATGAGACTGACAGATATTTTATTATTGTATAAAGCATGTTACAAACCGCAATGATTTATTTGAAATTTCTTTGTAACTAGAGCAGGAGTGATAGGGGACGGCGGAGCGGTGCTACCTAGCCAGGGGTTTATTGTTTTTCCTTTTTTCGGTTGCAGTTGTTGTTCTTGTTCCTGGTTATTCGTTTGTACCTCCCCGGCCATAGCCTACAGGCTGCATGCTGTATGATGAATAAATAAATAAACAACTAAATTTGGATTTGCTTGTTGGCTGCCAAAGGCCTTTGGGCTAAAGGGGAAGTGTTGGCACAGGATTTTGCCCGAAAGGCCTATGAGCTTCCAGATTGCCAGCAAAGCTGCTGGAATCGACTGGAGTGTGATTGCTAATGGTATGAGCCATGATGTAGACTCATACATGATTAGTCACCCGCCACTTGCATAGCCACGGTTGATTTGTAATATATGTTCATGATGGTTCTTGAACCGAGGTTCAGGATTTGCTTGGTTTTCCTTGAGTATATAAAGCATAGAATTCTCCTGTAGTTAGTTCTTTATACAATCACTTTTGTACTGTAGTTAATCAACCCCTCTGTGTACTCGATTGCTCTCAACAGCAGCTGGGTAAGCTGCTGATATCCTGTTGAAAGACCCTGAATATGCACATATATTTGCAAGTTTAAGGACTAACCCCCAGTGCAGTCCGCCAACTATACAATGCGTGTGTTGTACCTGTCTGTGACTTCGGAGCTGATGTCTGGTGGATGGGCCAAGCAACATATCAACAGAAATTCGAAACAGTTCAAAATATGGCACTTTGGTGCATCCTTGGAGCCTTCGCACATCCCCAACAATAGCGCTACACAATGAAGCAGCCCTGCACCAGTAGCGGTTCGACTTAATCACATGCGAAGAAAATATGCAATTCAATACTTACGTTTCCCGAAATGCATCCAATCCGACAACATTGTCCATTGACTTTCCCTCCATTTATGAAACCCAGAGTCTAGTAACACAACCGGACCCTGGATTCATGGGACAGTATGCAACAAAATAAACGCAAATTTGAAACACGTCTTATCCAAACCTTATCAACCCTCAGTCCATGGATTTCCAACAGCTTGGAGATTGAAACCTATTCAACCACAGCCTGTCCACCATGGATTGAAAGTAGAGTCAAAACACAAATTAATCCTCGTTCAATGGAAGAGGAAGCCAAAGCCCACGAAGCCCAGTATGCAATGTTGAAACAAATAATGACAATATTGTTTGTCATTCAGATGGATCTATGTTGAACGAAAACATTGGCCAGGAACAGTAGTTGAAATGCAGGAGAAGATGTCATTGAAGCACCTATCCAATGGGCCATCAACAGAAAGTTTATGATGCTGAATTACTTGGTATTCTTAAAGCTGCACAGAAATGCTTTCAGATCTGTCAACGTAATAACCTCACCAAAAGATATGTATGGATTTTCACAGACAATCAAGCTGCCATACGACGTCTCAATACTCTGAAATCCGCCCCGGACAGTCCACTTCCCTGGCACTCTCCAACATCGCCAATAACCTCCATGCACTCAAAACTACTATCACAGTACAATGGGTTCCTGGCCATACAATGTACCTGAAAACGATCATGCCGATAAGTTGGCAAAAAGTCACTGTGGAAAACCACCTACTACTATAACACTCATTATCGTACCTCAAGAGGGTAACCCGAGCAGCAAAAATGCAGGAATGGGAGTTATTTATTTATTTATTTATTCATCATACAGCATGCAGCCCGTAGGCTATGGCCGGTGAGGTACAAACAAATAACCAAGAACAAGAACAACAATGAAACCGAACAAAGGAAAAACGAAAAACCCCTGGCTAGGTAGCACCGCTCCGCAGTCCCCTGTCACCCCTGCTCTAGTTACAAAGAAATTTCAAATAAATCATAGCGGTCTGTAACACGCTTCATACAATAATAAAATATCTGTCAGTCTCATTGGCTTGGTCCTGCATATCATGCGGGTCTCCCCCTGGAGTTTACCCTCCTCCTCCCTTCCCCGTTCAAATTTATCCTCCTCTCAACTCTCTGCTTTCCTTCCTTTTCATCATATCCTCCCCATCATCCCCTCCACTCTCACTCTGATGTTCTCCACCCTATCGTTGACAGTTCCCTGGCCTGCAATTCGATGTTACCCTGCCCAAGGTTTCGTCATCATGGAATTGGCCCAGGTACATGTTCGAGTAGCTATATGTGTGTCATGCAGAAAATGTTTCAAATGTTGCATTGCTTGTCGGTATAAAGAAGATGCTTCCAGAGATACGAGGGTGTACCACTCCAATCTCCTTCCGCATGTTTGTCTTTCGGTTGGTATCAGGGCATCTTAGACAAGATGTTCGGTGACTGGGACCTCCATAGCGACATGGGCAGTGAGGGAGTCAACAGCATTGGTTGGTATTTTGTATAGGTAACTGGGAAGTATCCATGTCCAGTTCGTAGTTGGGTGACAGTAGATGCAAACTGGCGGTTGCCACTTCTGAAAATATTGTCTGGTTTGGTACGAAAGTTCCAATATAGTTCTTTCCTTTCGGGATGGAGCATCCACCAATCCCCCATTCTGCATTTTTGCTGCTCGGGTTACCCTCTTGAGGTACTATAAGGAGGTGTTATAGAGGTGGGTGGTTTTTCACAGTGGACTTTTTGCCAACTTATCGGCAAGTTCGTTTCCAGGTACATCTGTGTGGCCAGGAACCCATTGTACTGTGATAGTAGTTTTGAGTGCATGAAGGTTATTGGCGATGTTGGAGAGTGCCAGGGAAGTGGACTGTCCGGGGCAGGTTTGAGAGTATTGAGACGTCGTATGGCAGCTTGATTGTCTGTGAAAATCCATATGTGTCTTTTGGTGAGGTTATTACGTTGACAGATCTGAAAGCATTTCTGTGCAGCTTTAAGAATACCAAGTAATTCAGCGTCATAAACTTCCTGTTGATGGCCCATTGGATAGGTTGCTTCAATGACATCTTCTCCTGTCATTTCAACTACTGTTTCTGTGCCAATGTTTTCGTTCAACATAGATCCATCTGAATAACAAACAATATTGCGGTCATCTTGTTTCAACATTGCATACTGGGCTTCGTGGGCTTTGGCCTCATCTTCCTTTGAACGAGGATTAGTTTGTGTTTTGACTCTACTTTCAATCCATGGTGGACAGGCTGTGGTTGAATAGGTTTCAATCTCCGAGCTGTTGGAAATCCATGGACTGAGGGTTGATAAGGTTTGGATAAAACGTGTTTCAAATTTGCGGTTATTTTGTTGCATACTGTCCCATGAAATCCAGGGTCCGGTTGTGTTACTAGACTCTGGGGTTTCATGAAATGGAGGGAAAGTCAATGGACAACGTTGTCGGATTGGATGTATTTCGGGAAATGTAAGTATTCGAATTGCATATTTTCTTGGCATGTGATTCAGTCGAACAGCTACTGGTGGCAGGGCTGCTTCATTGTGTAGTGCTATTGTTGGGGATGTGCGGAAGGCTCCAAGGATGCACCAAAGTGCCATATTTTGAACTGTTTCAAATTTCTGTTGATATGTTGCTTGGCCCATCCACCAGACTTCAGCTCCGAAGTCGCAGACAGGTACAACACAAGCATTGTATAGTTGGCGGACTGCACTGGGGGTTAGTCCTGATTCTGTATTGGCTAGAGATTTGAGGGCTCCAAGGGCTCTTTTGCCGCTTGCCGCCTTCAGCATGACATGGTGTTTGAAGTTGATTTTTCTGTCAAACCAAATACCAATCCACCTTACCACATCTGGGCCAATGCCTTTTGTGCCGGGGAAATGGTAGTGCCATTGGGTAGGGTGATCTTTTCGTCATCGGAGGTATCACCGTTTCGTTTATTGTGGAAGTGCATCATTTCTGACTTTGAGTCATCAAATCGTACCGCATTGTTTTCTGCCCATTTGAAAGCTGTCCGTGCAGCCGCCTCGAGGTATCTTGCATTATAGGATTTTGATTTGCTTCGAACAACAATTGCAACATCATCAATGTAGCTTGGAGTCCAGGAGCTGGGGTAATGGGTTGTGAGTTCGTAGAAGAGAGGACTGAGATAGAGGAGGAAGAGAATTGGGGATGCAGGCGATCCCTGAGGGATTCCTGTCCGGACGGGGCTGAGGTCTTCCTTTTGTCCATCAAATGCCAGTGCTGTTGTACGGTCGGATAGGAAGTGGTCGACCCATAATTGAATTGCGGTCGGGTAGCCCAGTTGTCGTAGTGTTTGGAGGAGACGGTCTTTGGATACATTGTCGAATGCGCCACTCACATCCATAAAGAGGGCAGTGGTGATTTCCTTTGCATGTTTTCCTTGTTCAATTTCATGTGTAAGTGCCATTGCAGCATCTATAGCAGAGCGTTGTCTTCGTCCTCCTATTTGATCTTTGTGTAGCAGGTTGTATTTTTCAGCCATGTATGCAATTCGGTTTGCCATCAACTTTTCGAGGATCTTCCCAAGGCAATTGAGAAGGGCAACAGGTCGGTAGGCCTTAGGTATTGAATAATCAGGTTTTCCAGGTTTGGGTATAATCACAGTCGTTGCTTGTCGCCAACAGGTAGGGTGATATCCAGTGGTTCCAAGTATGCAAAGAGACTGTTGAATTGTTTGGTGGCTGCTAGGTATGCTTGCCGGAGGCAGTAAAAGGGAAGCCCATCGGGTCCCTGGGCTTTACGTGGTGCAGAGGTAAAAATTGCTTGTTTGATTTCTGTTGGGGTAAATGTAACCCATGGCAGGGTTGGTCGATTGGTGATATCAGTTGGGGAGGGGGCTACTGGTGGGGGTGGGAACATGGTAGAACGGAATAATACTGCCTTTTCTTCAAAAGTTACA
The DNA here is from genome assembly GCA_015178995.1 of Trichophaea hybrida. Classification (NCBI taxonomy): domain Eukaryota; kingdom Fungi; phylum Ascomycota; class Pezizomycetes; order Pezizales; family Pyronemataceae; genus Trichophaea; species Trichophaea hybrida. Next base: position 30,327 of record WHVE01000998.1, read on the forward strand.
GCTGTTGTGTTGGAGAATGACACGGGTGGTGTCCGTTGGGTTCTCCTGGGTTTGGTATAACGAGGGCGGTAAATATCTCTGTACCTTGTGCATTTGCTAAAAATTCAATCCACATTGTTGTCTTGGAGGTGCGATATCCCGGAAATATTGGTTTTAAACAGCTTTGAATTTGTGTGATCACTTTCAAGGCGGGTTTTCTTCCACTGCTTCTGGGCACGGTTCATCTGTGTTCAGGGGATTTTGAGTTGGGGTGTTCACCAGCGTTTTGAATGTGTTGTAAGCTGGAGAACTGGGGTAGATTCCTTGACTGCATCAAGAATCATATCTCGGAGTAGTTCGGCTGATTTGTCAAGGTTTGATTCGGTTGGTTGTTCATGGAGGTATTGCCAGACCATTCGTGAGGCATGGGAGAGTGTATTGAGAGTTTTTGAGAATAAATCCCAATCTGTCTTATTCCAGTTGTATCTTATCGTGTTGGAGTCAGTGGTAACAAGTTCAGATTCTGCCAAGATATCAAAACGTATTGTTGCATGGTCTGAACCAGTTGATGCGTTGTCATCCACGGCCCAATTTGTAACCGAGTCATGGATGGCTTGTGAGGTAATGGCTAAGTCGATAATACAGGTTCCTTTGCCATTTCGATAGTAGTATGTTGGGGTGTCTGGTTGATTGAGGAGGGAAAAGTTATTGGTTTCCATGATCTGAACTAGTTCATCGGCGCGTTTGGGTGTTTTGATTTGTGAATTCCACCATGTATGATGGGCATTCATATCACCAGCAATAATGCATCGTTCAGGCAATGGGATTTTGGTGAAGCTTCTTGGACTGGTGTAGAGATTAGATACACCTTCATGTTCATTGTAAATATTGAAGACTGTGATTGGTGCAATTGAGGGGGTTGATATTTCAAGGACTTGAATATCAGGATCCTGGCTGATGTCGGTACGTGGGGAGCATTTGATATAAGGGTTGTTTTTGGCCACATAGGCAATTGTCCTATTGTATTTTCTTAAGTTTTTAGGTGGTATCAGTAGCTCAAATCCAGGGTGTGTTGTAATGAATGTATTGTCTGGGTTGAATCCAGGTTCTTGGAGTAAAAGAAGGTCGGCCGTTCCAACTGCAAAGTCAAGAAGGGTATTGATGACTAAGGAGGAACGGTTGCAGTTATGTTGTATAATTCGAATTTTGGTGGGTGAATAGGAAGGTTGTTTAGGCATGGGTGATGGTCGGGTGGTCTTTCATGAACTTGGCTCGTACCTCAGCATGTATGGCAGTAATTGTTAGGCATTTGGAATCGTTGGCCCGGTGATTACCCTGCAGTTGATGCATTGGATAACATCATGGACACACTGTTTGCCTATGCTGGGACATGATCCGCATGAGTGGGAGGTGGTGGTGTGAGGTTCTGCAAATATATTGCAGATAGCTGATTGTTTGCATCGTAGGTAGGAATGGCCATATTGTTGGCAGTTAGTACATTGGTCGGTTGGTCGGGATGCCACATATCAGTCGGCTTTGCGGGTCCAGCCATCAACTTGTACTCCATGGTCTTGAATAAGTTTTGCTTCATGTTCAGTACGGACTGCGATAACCATAGTGGTTGCCATTTTGTGTGGTCGTGTTTCTGGCTTCGTAAGAGATCGTGGTAGAGTGGTAGGCTTGATATGATTATTGTTCATCTCAATATCTTCTTTCAATAATTTCATTCCTGTTTCACATTCAGGAAACATTGTAATGTCAATGGAGTGAACCATCATTCGGATCCAAGTTTCTTGCTTGTTGAGATTTGTGCGGTTGTGTTGACTGAAGGAACTGTTTCTTCAATAGCAGCGTTGTGGGCCAGTACCAATTCCACAGGGCAGGCGTCTGCTGTCAGGAGGACGGGATTGTGCTTATAGTTGGCAGAAACATGTCCAATATTGGCCAAAGGGTCTGCATGGCAGCGTTGGAGGGTGGCATTGATGGCGAGCTTCAGTTTTGTAAGATCGGCAGTTACAGGTGGACACTGTGTCGGGCAATCACTAGCGTGCGTTGTATTTTTGAGTGAGGACGGAGATTCAGAGTACGCCCATTCTTATCTTTTGGTGGCTCTTTCTTTGCGCATGCAGATGCAATTGCTGACCAAAGTGTGGGTTTGGGGGAAGTCCCTTCCAGGACGGCTGGAGTTAGTAGGTCTGGTGGTGCTGGTGGTGCATCTTTCTTTGAAGCTTGGATTTGTACAAGGTATTCAACTCATTGTCCAAGGGTTGCAATCGTATTGAGGGCAATTTCGTGTTTGGTTTCCATTGAGGCTAAGCGGGTTGCCAGTTTTCGGTTTTGCGTGGTGAGACGTTTGTTGATTTTGAGAATATCCTTGTGGAGTGGTTCAAGGATGGCTTTGAATACCTGATGAATCCTATCTTCATCATCATCATTTGGATTCAGCAGGTTGGTGGATGGGTCCTGAAAGTCTTCATGTTCAGAATCGTCATCATCGGCAGAACATTCGTCATTGGCCTCGGTATCCTCTGGGGCATGTTCAAGTTCTAGATCTGCATCATCAGGGTTTCCGAGATGGCCTTGGTTGGTTGGTTGTTGAGGTGGGGAGGATGGTTGTAGTTGTTCAGAGGGTGTCCTGGGATGGACATTGCCAATGGCCATACGGGTGCTTGAACGTGTACGAGGGGCATTCAGTGGTGGGTATGGTGAGGTAGCCGGCAGTCGGCGAGAACTTCCTTGCTTGCCTTTTCTTCCTCGTTTGGATATGTGGCCCGTTAGAGTAGTATGTGATACAGCTGGGGCATCAATTGCGGAAAGAGGGTCTGAACTGGGGTTTGAGTAAAGGTGCATTCCATAAGTACTGGAAGTGCCAGGTGGAGGAGGTGGTGGTATAGGGGCAGACATTTAGGACTTGTAATGGTTTGCTGGGTACTAAATATGTTGCAGGAATGGGAGGATTGGTGGATGCGACATCCCGCGAAAGGAAAGAACTATATTGGAACATTCCGTACCAAACCAGACAATATTTTCACAAGTGGCAACCGCCAGTTTGCATCTACTGTCACCCAACTACGAACTGGACATGGATACTTCTGCAGTTACCTATACAAAATACCAACCAATACTGTTGACTCTCGTCACTGCCCATGTCGCTATGGAGGTCCCCAGTCACCGGAACATCTTGTACTAAGATGCCCTTTATACCAATGCGAAAGACAAACAATGTGGAAAGAGATTGGAGTTTTACACCCTCGATATCTCTGGAAGCATCATCTGTATACCGACAAAGCAATACAACCTTTGAAACATTTTCTGCACGACACACATATAGCTACTCGAAAATGGTACCTGGGCCAATTCCGTGAGGATGAACACCTTGGGCAGGGTAACATCCGAATTGCAGGACAGGGAACAGTCAACGATAGGGTGGAGGAACATCAGAGTGAGAGTGGAGGGGATGATGGGGAGGATGATGATGAAAAGGAAGGAGAAGCAGAGAGTTGAGAGGAGGATGAAATTTGAATGGGGAAGGGAGGAGGAGGGTAAACTCCAGGGGGAGAACCCGCATGAAATGCAGGACCAAGCCGAATGAGACTGACAGATATTTTATTATTGTATGAAGCGTGTTACAAACCGCTATGATATATTTGAAATTTCTTTGTAACTAGCGCAGGGGTGATAGGGGACTGCGGAGCGGTGCTACCTAGCCAGGGGTTTTACGTTTTTCCTTTGTTCGGTTTCATTTGTTGTTCTTGTTCTTGGTTATTTGTTTGAACCTCACCGGCCATAGCCTACAGGCTGCATGCTGTATGATGATTATATACATAAATAAATAAATTGCAAGTTTAAACTTTGGCAGATGTTGTGTACTGGATCAATTCAAAGGTTCAGATTCGCCATCAAGGATCTATTTCTGCCGGATGCACCTGGTGATTTGCCATGTTTCCCTACCCATTATCATGTTGAGAACTACTGCACTCCCCTGGACCTACTATCCGTACACAGCAAGCTACCGAAGACTCTGTTCCATGTAGTCCATCATGGTGTAGTGATCATTGGGCTGCAGAAGCTGTAGCATCAGGTTGACCCCATTGCTGGCACGCAACCCTTCATTAATGTTTGAAATCTGCAATGGTTCGGAGTTCTCAGTTGAAGAATTATCAGGAGCACTGATCCTGGTGATAAACTCATGGTAATGACAGAGGAGGTGCATTGTTTGTTTTTCAAAGTGATACAATTGCACTGTTAGCTGCTTCGGTAAATTCGAACCTTTCTTGGAGTCCTATTCATTATCATACTTCAGGTACTTCCCCATCATGGCGTGACCAACAGCAGCTTGAGCTGCCTGGCTTGCCCCATAAACCTCTATCTTCAGACACCTGGCAATTTGATGTTGGCACTCCTCTGACCACTGTGCTGCTGCCTGTTCAGCATCCAACAAACGCCACTCACACATCCGCTTTGCAGCCCCAGTGACCATCAATGCTCCAAACATGGATGTTATGGTGGTATGACGTTCTCATTCGAATGCTTGAGCAGATTTGATCATCAGTCCATGCCTAGCTCCAGGATGCAACGTGAGTTCCAGGCGGTCCTGAGCTTCTTTAAATAACTGGCCAAACCGAACAAGCAGGTGTGTAGACACTCCGTCGAGGTCTGCTTCGAGTCATATGATTGTAAACATCTAAGCGACAACCACACCAGCAAAACCGTTTTTCGAAAATAAGTCAACAACCAGCACAGCTATCACAAAACGGACACTTGCAATCTATTCCTCACCCCCAATAACCCCCCCTACGATAGGTCATCTCTCTTCCAGAACCTTCATTGTTGCTGGGTGGAAATCTGGGCCTGTTACCCCCCTTTGTCCCCCCCTGCACCCTGCAAAAGGGCCCCCACCGATCATCTACAGAACCAATTCTTATCCAATCGACTTCACACTTTGGGAGCATTGAGAGCACTTATAGATGAGGCTCAGGTTTTAATTTCAGACCAAAAGCTTAACATTTGCATTGGTTATACAAAATCGTCGAAAAGTCGCTTTTTCGCTCCTACCTCCCCTCTACCTCAGTGGAATCAACTCCAAATCAAAAACAAACAACGGCAATCGATTCAGCGGACCTCAAAGCCTTTAAAACAAACCATCTACACCTGCCTACAAGCCCCAGACAGCCTGGGCCGAAAATTCTCGAAGTCAAAAACACAATTTCAAATTCCATCGATTTTCCACGAATTTTATTTCGTTTCGAACGCCCTTGAGAAAACAGCTTGCACACACACACAGGTCTACCCTGCCAAAAGCACAACTCAATCGGACAAACATTGACTCCAAAACGGTCGATTTTCGACATTGTCGTATATTTCGCATTTTTCGAATTTTCCCACTCCCCCCCTTTGGAAGATATTGGCCACCGGAGCCCAGCAGACCTACCAGGGTGTAGGCAACAACGCCCGGCTACTTTGCCACCATTGACTCGCTGAGTCTTTGGGTGGATCCTCCAGAGTTAAGTAGCACTTCCTTTCTTGCAGTGGTTTTACAGCCCCATCACATAGCAGGCCTCCTTGAGGTTTTCTTGTCGCTACGGATGTCTCTGTAACTGTTGTGAGAAGGCAAAGGCTCTAGTACAAGGCTCCAACACCGTGCTAGGACAAAAGAGGTGAAGCTCTCATCCCCTCAGGGAATAGGTGGTACCAAGGCCACTTATATCAACAGTCAAACGTCAGATTTATACATATTTAAAATACCTAGACAATATTTATTTGTTTAACATATTTGGCACCTTATACACCTTTTAAAGTCTTCAATGACTTCCCCAATACCACCACCACCCCCTCCTGGCACTTCCAGTACATATGGAATGCACCTTTATCCAAATCTCAGTTCAGACCCGCTCTCTGCAATCAATGCCCCAGCCGTATCGCACACCACCCTGAAAAGCCATATATCCAAACGAGGAAGGAAAGGGAAGAAGGGAAGTTGTTTCCCACAGCAGGCCACCTCACCATATCCACTACTCAATGCTCCACGTACAAGTTCAAGTACCCGCATAGCTATCGGTTCAGTCCATTCCCGGGCCAACTCTGAACAACCACAACCATCTTCTCCACCTCAACAACCAACCAACCCAGACCATATTGGAAACTCAGACGACGGTGACCTACATCTTGGAGATGCCCCATGGGATGCCGATGCCAATGAAGAATGTTCTGATGTTGATGATGATTCTGAGGATGAAGACTTTTAGGACTCGTCCACCAACCTACTGAATCCCAACGACGAAGATGAAGATAGAATTCATCAGGTATTCAAAGCCATCCTTGAACCACTTCACAAGGATGTTCTCAAGATTAACAAACGCCTCACTACACTGAACCGGAAACTGGCATCCCGCTTGGCCTCAATTGAAACCAAACACAAAATTGCCCTGACTACCATTGCGACTATTGGACAACGAGTTCAATACCATGTTCAAATCCAAGCTTCAAAGAACGATGCACCACCAGCACCACCAGACCATCTAACTCTGGCCGTTCCAGAAGGGACTTTCCCCAAACCCACGCTCTGGTCAGCAATTGCATCTGCATGCGCAAAGAAAGACCCACCAAAAGATAAGAACGGATGTACTCTGAATCCCTGTCCTCTCTCGAAAAACAAAGCATACTAGTGATTGCCCGACACAGTGATCAACCAGTTACTGCGGACTTCACAAAACTCAAGCTTGCTATCAATGCCACCCTCCAATGAGCGACAACCACACCAGCAAAACCGTTTTTCGAAAATAAGTCAACAACCAGCATAGCTATCAACAAACGGACACTTCCTATCGATTCCTAACTCCCAATTCCCCCCCCTATGAAAGGGCATCTCTTCCCCAGGACCTTCATTGTTGCTGGGTGGAAAACTGGGCCTCTTACCCCTCTTTTTCCCCCCCTGCAAAAGGGCCCCCACTGAACATCCACACAACCAATTCTTATCCAATCGACTTCAAACTTTGGGAGCATTGGGAGCACATATAGACGAGGCTCAGGTTTTAATTTCAGACCAAAAGCTTAATATTTGCATTAGTTACACAAAATCTTCGAAAAGTCGCTTTTTCGCTTCTACCCCCCCTCTATCTCAGTGGAATCAACTCCAAATCAGAATCGGACAACGGCAATCGATCCAGCGGCCCCAGAAGCCCTTAGAACGGACCATCAACACCTGCCTACAAGCCCCTGACTGTCTGGGCCAAAAATCCTCGAAAAGTCGCTTTTTCGCTCCTACCCCCCCTCTACCTCAGTGGAATCAACTCCAAATCAAAAACAGACAACGGCAATCGATTCAGCAGCCCAAGAAGCCCTTAGAACGAACCACCTACACCTGCCTACAAGCCCCAGACTGCCTGGGCCAAAAATCCTCGAAGTCAAAAACACATTTTCGAATTCCATCATTATTCCACGAATTTTCATCCGTTCTGAACGCCCTTGAGAACACAGCTTCTATACACACACAGGTCTACCCTGCCGAAAGCACAACTCAATCAGACGAAAATTGACTTCACAACGGTTGATTTTCATATTTTCGCATTTTCCCACCCCTCCCTTTTGAAACATATTGGCCACCGGGGCCCAGCAGACCTACCAGGGTGTAGGCGACAACGTCCGGCTACTTTGCCGCCATTGACCCCCTGAGTCTTTGGGTGGATCCTCCAGAGTTAAGTTGCACTTGCTTTCTTGCAGTGGTTTTACAGCCCCATCACATAGCAGGCCTCATAGAGGTCTTCTTGTCGCTACGGGTGTCTCTGTATCTGCTGTGAGGAGGTAAAAGGCTCTAGTACAAGGCTACAACACCTTGCTAGGACAAAAGAGGTGAAGCTCTAACCCCCTCAGGGAATAGGTGGTACCGAGGCCACTTACATCAACATTGAAACGTCGGATTTATTACTATTCAAAAATACTCAGAAAATTTTTATATCTTTAACATATTTAGTACCCAGCAAACCCTTACAAGTCCTAAATGTCTGCCCCTATACCACCACCTCCTCCACCTGGCACTTCCAGCACTTATGGAATGCACCTTTACCCAAACCCCAGTTCAGACCCTCTTTCCGTAATTGATGCCCCAGCTGTATCACATACTACGCTTACGGGCCACATATCCAAACGAGGAAGGAAAAGCAAACAAGGAAGTTCTCGCCGACTGCCGGCTACCTCACCATATCCACCACTGAATGCCCCTCGTACACGTTCAAGCACCCGCATGACCATTAGCAATGTCCATCCCAGGACACCCTCTGAACAACTACAACTCCAACCATCTTCCCCACCTCAACAAATAACCAACCAAGGCCATCTCGGAAACCCTGATAATGCAGATC
>WHVE01000999.1:0-38628 GCA_015178995.1 Trichophaea hybrida
CTGACCAGTATTATCTCAATAAACTTGCTTATACTGGCGCAAACCATATCCGGGCCAGTATGCCGCCTCCGGAAATGGTGGACGAATGTTGGTGTTTTAGTATTCGGGACATTGCTAGCTCTCAAGTGAAATATTCAAAAGAGATAAGCTAACTGCGCCCTGGTAGTTGGTTCTACCTAAAAGATAAGTGTTCGGATCTAGACTGTCAAACCCCAGCTCGGTTGTTTTTGCTATGCAATAACTGAGAGAGTGCACCCCCAACGGGGAACATGGATAAGACGCGATGACACTAGGTATCTGGCAAAGTGTAGGTTGGCAGCTCATTAAATCTTTGATCACTATTCCACTCATAACAGAAGAATGATAACTAATATGAAGGAATGGTTCTATATGTAGGTCAGCAATGTCACATTGAATGCAGAATAACCTTTGGGATGCCTGGTGGGGGCTTATGCAACCACACGTTGTCAAACAGAACTCTCCGTAACTAACTACTGAGATCGGCTGAATTGTAACGATCTGTGGTTATGCGAACACTCACCTCGGTGGATCAAGTGTTACTGAGATAGTATCATACACACACATCATAGTTTACAGAGCAGTACTCTGATGCCTCACTGAGAGACATCTGACTCAAAATACTCACGTATAATAGACCACATAAACCTCCCGGTTAAAACAACAATCAAGCTCTAGCAGCAATCCACAGTCAGAATACGACAGTGGAAAACCACCTGACATATCATTCAGTTTTTACCTTGAGAGTATCCATAATTTATGTCCCAATATACTCGTGAAGACATCCTCGTCCATAATACCTATTGCCTTCATCAATATTGTCAAAGTGACACCCACTATAACCACCTCATATCCTTTCTATACTATCAGAACATCATGGATGATAACCTCCATTTCATGAGAAAAGGCAAACTACCCTCGCAAGTTCCCTTCGACAAGTCTTCCGAAGATTATCTACAAGATTCCTACTACTTTTAAAATGTAGCGGCTGCACCTTGTGAATGCCAGTATATATTCACACCCCACAACTGCTACGGCAAACCACTATCAAAACACAATTTCTCAGTTTCATCTTAGTTGTTAAAATCAGACAATATCCACATCAAGTATGACGATACCGGTCTGCCACTACTCACACAGAAGTACTCCTGTAACAATAGATTTGTAAAGTATTCCTAAATACTTCACAAATATCAGAAATTACAGAAACCTTTGCAAACCATATATAAAGTACTCACTTTACCCCTTATTTAACTTGGTTTAGGTCACAATTACAATTTCTGAACTGAAGTATAATGGTATACGAGTTCTCATTAAACCAAGATCTAGCATCTGACACTAATTACTAGCTATATTTATTTTTGCTATAACACCACTCAACTCTCTAACAACCAAAATTGTGTGATCAAACAAGTATTATATATACCAGATTATGGTATCTGTGATAATAGTAATTGTAATGGTAATTGTAATGGTAATGGTAATTGTAATGGTAATGGTAATGGTAATGTTAATGATAATGGTAATGGTAATGGTAATGGTAATGGTAATGGTAATGGTAATGGTAATGGTAATGTTAATGATAATGGCAATGGTAATGGTGAAAGTGATGGTAACAATAGTACAAATACAGGGTAAATTGAGTAAAATAAGACTTCGGAGTTTCAATAGTTGTCAGGGTGATGGTGATGGTAATGGTGGTACTGGAGTAAATCAAGGCTTCAGGAGTTTGAGAAATGTCTCTAAGTGTGAAATGGGCAGGAACAGATTATACATTGGTTGGAATGGAAACATCTGTATGGGTTTTTGAAACTGAGTGAATTGTACTATTATCAGAGTGAGTTCACCAATGAGGGATGCCAATCACTCATCCCAGCAATATTGACAAGCATCCAAGAACGTTATTTGTGTAAATACAGTACCTACCAATGGTAAGAACCTCAAAAACCCCACTGAAATCTGGGAAACCTGGCAGAAATCACAAAAAACTAAACAAGCAAAATGTATTTTTGCTAATGTTTGATCGGTAGATATCTACCAATCAATTGGCTATTGTATCAGTCATTGGCTATCCTACAGATTTCAACTTGTATCTTTGTAAAGTACAGCTTGCATTTGATGAGGTTTGTGGCTGCTTGGTATTAATATTTTGTACTTCTGACCAACAACTATAGATTAAAGATAAACACTAGGGTTAGCAATGGTTTCAACCCACTAGAAAGGTTCCGTATAGGGTTGGAACCTAATCCAAACTGATGCAACAGGTTTTACTACATCAGAAACCTCAACCGTTCCAATTGGGCTGGTTTTACCACCAAACACCCACCATTTCAACCTCACAACTTCAGTTCCAATTATGTATCTGAGTTCTGATCATATTGTAACATTCTGTATATGTAAAAGATGCAATTTCATGCGGTCTTTCACGTCCCAGTCTCCAATATGCTATCTGATTATTATTTGTTGGGTCACTTTCAAAAACTGGCGAATTTCGCGTGATTTCAGGTGTTATTTCACAGCCACTCAACAAATAACGGGCCGATTGCAAATTGGAGACCTGGACATAAAAGAACTTGGGAAATTTCATCTTTTACATATACACAATGTCATGATACAGTAAGAACTCAACAACTTAATTACCGTCAAGGTTGTTGGAACCGTAAAATACAACTGCAGTCCAGTTCTAACCTGGTCAAAACCTGTGGGTTTTAGGTCCGGGCCAGGTTACAACCTGGGGGGAGTTACACAGTCCGGTTCCTTGGTGGTTCCTGACATGGACCGTGGTCTCGGGTTCGGTTCCAACCCTGACTGCAGCTGGGTAACCCGCAACTGTTGCTAAAACTAGTAAACACCCAGATGTGTAACTGGCCAAGTATTTGAAGGAGGTAATTGAATGTTTTGGCCTCTGTGATAGTTCATTACTCAGTATAACTACTGATATTACCTTATCTAACTATTCAACAACTTGGGAACAACAATTTGTACTCAAAACCTCTAAATTGAAATTGTTGGTAATAACACACTATATGCCATGCATTGTGCATGTCATTCAACTTTGTTTACGGATATTTATTTGTGGTCTGGGGGTCAAAGGTTGAACAACATCATGGGAATCCAATGAACCTGATTAGCAATTTGCCAAAAAATAACAATACAGCATTAACCAAAAGCCAAATGCTGCAGAAGTCAGCAATTCTTCAATCTCCAATTTGGCCGCCATGAATCCCAGATCAGTTGATATTATCGGAAAAGTACATAGTGCATGTTGTCTATACTGTCATTCTGAATAGTGACTCATCATATAGTGGTGAATAATTGAGGTAGTGAGTTCACCAACTCCTAAATAATACAATAAGTTTATCAACTGCCAGAAATCAACTCTGAGAAATACAGTGCTGCCTACCATAGATGTACAAACTCGGTGGAATTCAAATTCTGCAATGATCAAAGCAGATATAAAAATTGCAAGTGTTTAAATATGAGTGGCCAAAAAATACCAATTATGGTAAATACCCAGCCTTCATTTTGAACTGAGAATAAATTGATTCATTTCAATCATGTAATAGAGATTGTAAAATCTTTTTGTTACTGGATACTGTCGATGTTGAAATGGTATACAGTTACCTTACAATACATCATGACCATACATAATAATATTTTGAATCATCCAGATGGTATCATCTAAATTTGGGAAGGAATAAAACATAGTATGAAGAGAATCAGTACTTCATTTTAATATTTGTATACCAAAAGGTGTTCAAATATTAGTCCAAAAACAGTCATGCACCTAATATTTGCATATCGCCATGATTTATTTCAGAAGTTGTGATTATATTGAAAGTAGAACAAAACTATAGATGTTAATTCTGAAAACAAGGGTTTTTTCACTGCCCAGTACAAAGATGCATTCATACGATATATAGAGAATGAATTCCATATTAAAAATCAATTTCTGATGACTGGAAAACCTCACACAATATCAAATTATTATCTATTCTGCAGCATAACATTGTGTAAGCCAGGTCAATCAACTTATGATTCATAAGATATGTTGAGTGATGATATATATTTACACCTGCCTATACAGCCAAATGTGCTTGAGAGAACAGCAATTGTACAGCAGATATATTGATGGCCACTACACTGTATTTGAATTCACCATCCAAGGTACCCTAAAATTGAGGGCAAATGTATTCCAATGTCAATAATTATCATTCCTTCTGTATGGCGATTAGCAGGGCTTTTTGGCGGTCTGATGTAACTGATAGGTTGCAACGGAACAACAAAATGAATATGAAGTATATTGATCTTGCCAATATATTATGGAACATTTTCTCAGTCATGCTGTATGCAGAAAGAGTGAAAGGCAGCATTTTACTTGAACAAAATATAATTGAGTATATGCAGTCAAATCTATTGGTAATGCATTTCAAGAACAAGTGGTTCTTTGGTAGTTTGTAAGATATAATCCAGGTCTTGTAGTGGGTAATATTGGGCAAAAAGATTTATCAATATCTGATAATAATTCTGTAATTGAAAAAGATGTAGAGAAAAGATAGCTGCCCTGGATGGCTATGGTTCATATATTTTTAGAGATGTGGAAAAATAGTGCTGATCTATACACAACTTAGAAGACATTACACACACACATGTAGCACATAGCAGCCATGGGTTTTACATTAGATGTCAAAATGACAGTTGATGTATTCGAGTCAACCTTGAAATACTATGGTATTGCAGCTTTCAAAATGACTGAAAAATCTCTACTTCAACCATCTGTATCACATATCAACCTCCCTGGTGGCAAATCCGAAGTTCTTAACAACTAGCAAATGTGTAGAATTGACCACCATCTTGGCAAAAGTGATAATGAAGGTTCTGCCAAAAGCAAATCTGATACTGATGAATGACTGCAATGGAATGGTAAAATTGACAATTCAAACAATAATAAAAATGATGGGAAAACTGATAATGAGATGCTATGAATATATATAATAATTTTGATGTTATTGATGAGATAAGAATAGATATATATACATGCTGCCCATAATATTATAGACTTTATCAGGCCATTTCAAATGTTGAAATATACAGCAACTATAGCCATTATAAACTCCTCATTTTGGAAGTTTTGACCTATAGATATCACAGAAAGGTACAGAAAATAAATGCATGTAGAGCGGTGAATTGTATTATATATTTCTTTTGGTTTTCCATTTCTTTCAATGTAGCATATCTTGTATTTTGTAATTTTCTCTGTCACAATTGAAAAATATTTTTATTTTCATACATGTATAATAAACAGACTGTTAAGCCACTCTATTAAGGAAACACAAATACTGAACCCATTGTAATATTTTGTACATATTGTTCAAGTTAATTTCAAAGATAGGATTCAAGTAGATATGGATAAGATGTGTCAAAGGTAGATAATTATAGGGTAATTGATATGATCAATACTAAAATATTTGTTGAAATTGACACATACTACAGTATACTGGAATTCAATACCGCATAAGATTGAATACAGTTGTGGCTATCATTCTTGCTGTATCTAAGTTAAACTACCAGATTCTGATATATATTTGATATATTGTAGTAATAATATTGAATTTGACTTAAGCAAGTTTAATGGTAGTTAAAATTTTCAATATGAACGGCTTGTTGGATTAAATTGAGTACAACAAAAGTCATATGTATAACAGTACATACCAGTTTTTATACCTGGCTAATAATCCAGAAATTTATACAGTTACAAATTATTGGTTTAACCCAGTGTGTTCAGTCTGGTTTGGTTCAGCTTGCAGCTATTACTGTTGATTTCAAAATAGTTCTGATCTAATCCAAATGCAAACTGGAGGCTCCTGGTTGGAATAGTTGCTAGCAGTATCAACATTTTGTTTATTCTTCAATAAAAACTTGAACACAAACTTAATAATATTTCAGATAGTTCTACTCTGATGTTATTCTGACTGAGGATCGATTCAAAACTTCAATCTGTTATCTTGCAGAATCAAAGGCAGTCTTGTATAGATCAGCAGACACAGGAATAACTCCATATAGAAAACATATGGATAAGAATTGATGGCATAAGTCCTTGAACTATACTACAAGTATTTGTACCATCCTTTGGATTATGCATGTTCAGCCAGCATTGCCGCAACTCAGTCCGCTCTGACAATTGTAATTTTAACTATTGCAATATGGTCAATCATGATTGTGATGTCAGGCATTTCCATGTGACAATGCAAGTGGCAAAACATTATCAGACATTACAAAGATTATCCTGCACCTGCCAGTTTCACCCTAATATGGTTAGCTGCCGGGGCTTTTGATTTTCCTTCAGCCCCTGCAGTGTATAAGCTGTACAGCACACAGGATTGCAGTAATGCAGCTAACACAAGTGTCATATTACAAAATTGGCTTTCTTATTGAATTTCAATATTGTGTGGAATAATGGATCATAAGAATCAATAATACCTAAAGGGATCAGTCGGTGACCAACCAATTCCTTATCACATATCTACTTCCCTAGTATTTTATCTCTGATATTATAGATATACACTTTCTGGTATTATATGGAACACAATGGAGCTAGGAATCAGTAGATTGTTCCATACATTCACCTTTTGGTAGACTTAACTGCTGGGCTAGAATTAATATAGTTTGGTTCATATTATTTCTAGAAATAGTAAAGTTCTACTTACTAGAATTCAGTTTCATGCCCTACTGAACTTTGCAGTTCAGTAGAAGCCTGTTAACTACTTTGTTCCTCTATTAACTTTATAATATCAATATCCATAGTCAGATGCATATTGCACAGCTGATTTGAAGACACCTGCAATTGCACAATACACCATTAGCAGTAATACTGACCTAATATCATCCTTTGCCTTTGTTAGTACAATGGGTTATCAATTGATATCTTTCAGGCAGAGAGTTGATATCATCTCCACATGGGTTAATCCATTCATTTTACTGAAATCCAATACCAAAGTTTTAGGGTATTTGCTGTTATTTTAGTCAAGCTATATTGAGCCTTCCACTCATATATTTACAGAACACCCTGAAGTGGGATTTCTGTATCTTCTATGATGGTGGCAAGCCTGGGCATACAGAATTTGACAAATCTCATATTTATACTGGCAGGAATCCCCTATCAATGATAACCATTGATGTCAACCTCTTCTGTTCCCAATGTAAGGGTGAGTATGCCAGAGTATTGCTCCATACTTGATAGTAAAAATAGATGTGGTTGCACAAGACAATAGGTAGTAAAGAAGAGTAGTCATGCAGTATGATAAGTAAGTAAGTAAAATAATCACTAGAGTGCAATTGGCACTGCCACGCAGTGACTATATTCTGGGCACTTATCTGGCCATCGGCCGGCTGCTGTTTCATCATCCCCATCTCTAGCCACAGACCCCTTGGGCTGCCCTACCCATATATGAGAAGAGAAGGAAAGAAAGTGAAGATCCAGACACATACGCCCTCGTACGGCCTCATAACTCCCGCCACAGATTAGTACCGCTCAAGGGTAACTTTTCAGTTGATCTGGTGCCCGGGGAAACTCCACCTCCACTGGTAGGTGCTGACAACCCATTCCAATGCCATTTGTACCAGGCCAAGATCCAATAAGAAGAGAAAGAAATATATGATAAGAGAAGTAGAAAGCAAGAAGAAAACATCCAATCAACTCTGATTACTCCAAGTCCACCTTGCGGAAACCAAGGCCATTCCAGCAGCAGGCTTCGTTCTATACCCACTCCTTTAACAGGCTTCAAAGTCCACCTTCAGGTCTATGGTTCCGAATATCCAAAAGGACTTCTAGTTTATCCGAACCTATGCAATTAATCCTGTAGTGCTGCCTCGCTGGTACTTGAATCAGTAAATGCCATTGCATGGCTGTATTCCCCACACTGAAATCCTGCTGGCCTCTATGGAGAGTGCAGACGGCCGATTCTCTTGCACTTGGATCCGCTGGCCTTGTTGGAGAGTTCAGACAGTATTCACTGGCAGCTGTTGATGCTTGCATCAGGCTTCTGACTGATTAACTTGTTCGTAGGTGGCGCTTGGCCATCCATTCCTTTCTGACAATTCTAATTTGTATACAATTTCTCCAATTCCATGTTTCCCAGCTTTTGTATATTGAAGCACATAGTAGACTTTATCGGTGATAACTCGCATATTGGATATCCGGATTTCAATTTCGGTTTCCATTCGGCCCCATCCAAAATCATACATCCAAATAATATGCCCATAGAAGAGCCTGGCCTGCTCCAGAGAATCAACTTCCTCCTTATGTACGTATCCATTGCGGGCCAATAGAAGTTCTCTAGTATGAAGTGTCTAAACTACAGGAATGTATATCCTCCCTTCGTAAGTCTGAGCTGCAGCGACGACCTGCTATTGGTTGTTGTCTTCAGGGGTATTTGACATGGGGAAGTTGACAATCTTCGTATTCACATCGATTGCCAATGTATCGGAATACAAGGCCTTTTGAATCGCCAGTAAGAGATAATGGTACGGTTCAACTGATATAGTGGTAACATCATGAATCTAGTCCAATGCAGTCAATCACCACTATCGCCAGCAAAGGCAATTGATTATCATCATAACTTTGTTGAGTGCTCTCGGCCATTGATATGCTCCACGCACAGAGGGTATCATTCGTTGATATATCCAATTCATAAGCATTCTGTACATGCTCATAGTTACCATGTCATTCAGTGCTTTCGCCCTTTTGGCAACTTGAGCTCTGAAGGCTCTATTGTGATAGTCTCATATGTCCATTATGGAGTTCAGTCAGTTCACATTCCACACAACTTCAAGTTGATATTTCGACTGCTGATTTGGCTGGCTCTTGGCCACAATTATTGGGTGCGGTTCACTCCATTGATATCATCGGTTGCAGTTAATTGTGCATTGGATGCATTTGGTGGTGCTTCTGATTTGGTGGTGAAGACCAGCATCGTAGCCAGTGAGGTCTCGTTCACTCCTAGGATTCCCGGTGCACTTGTACTTGATCTCATTGACTTCCTGGTACCCTTGACATCTGCAGTATGACTTGAACATTGCAGTGGTGATGGTGAGTTGTTCCAGCACTTCCAGTGTTGAATTGGTTTGGAGTAGTGTTTTCTCGGTTTCCAGAACGGTCATGCTTCTCTTTTTGAGGTTAGTGCTCCATTGACAACTCAATGTAGTCAGTGCATGCATTGTCGATTCTCATTTTGATTGTCATTGGGGCTTTGTACTTCCGTATATGCTTTCTATTACAAATCATGCAGCATCACTCATACAGTCATTTTTTCCCAAGGAATAGGGTGGAATCAAAATGTAACCTTGTATATCCATTTTGGCAAAACTCTTGTTATCCATCTCAAGAGTGCACTTGCACTCTGCACTGGAGGAATCTGCTTTCTGCAGCTTTCCAGTAGTTCAATAAGTGCTATCCGCCTAGAAACCGTGTTTCATCAATTTATGATTGTGTGCATATTGAGAGTTCGGTAGTCAAACAAGAGTTTCAAGTTAACATCTTTCTTTACAAGGATATTGGTGCTTTTTGCATCGGGTGACAGTCATCTTCCGCTTTTGGGAATCGGTGCTCCACCAACGTCTTGTGATTATGCCAGTACATATGGTATCGAGTTTTATGTAAACTCTTGTTGATTCTACCACTTTCAGTTGCTGTCGTTGCTTGATACTGGCAATTGCAATTCTCATTGCAAGTCATCTAAAGTACGATACGCTTAAAGAACAGGGTTGGAATTCAACGAAACCTAGTGTTTCTATATATCCATTGTCAGGGGTTTTCCCTTATCATGCGTATGAGGTAGATCAGAATTCGTCTCCCAGGCTCACCATGTGACGACTTGTGTCAGGTGGTTGAGGATACACCCTTGAGAATGTCTACTGATGAGCGAGCGGAAGGCCCAATATAGCCGGGTGAAATTCCTGTAATATTCCAAGCTCCAATACCGTGTCTTGACAAAATGTGCTAGCTAACGCATGGACAGACAATACACACACTCAATCTAACAGTAACTGAGGGAAGTATCTTTCAGTGCTGTCCAAGGCATGGGACACATAAAACCATACTGCCAAAGCATACATAACCCCCTTGCAGGGACTTTAGAGTCAGCTGTGCGTTATGAATCAGACCAGTGTTACTCAATATCAAACTGATACTGGGATAAAACTATACTCAGAGTTGCATGCAGTTCCCTGAGGATAGTTGGATGAACGATATTTTCTTAGTATGAGGGACTTTTCTATCACCCGAGACAAGTAATCAACGGAGATAAGCTAACTGCGCCCTGGTAGTTAAATCTACCTAAAAGATAAGTATTTAAATCTAGGCTGTTGAGCCCCAGCTCTGTCGCGTTTGCAAACACAATAACTGAAAGAGTGCACCACCCTTCGGGGAATACGGGTAAGACGCGATAACACTAGGTACGTGGCAATGTATGGGTTGGCAGCTCATTAAATCTTTGATCACTATTCCACTCATGCAGAAGAAAGATAACAAATACAAAGTAGTTGTCTGATACGGATGTCAGCAACATCATCACCGATGCGGGATAACCTTTGAGATGTCTGGTGAGAGCTTACGCCATCACACGTTGTCAAAACAGAAACCCTCCGCAATCAACTACCGAGATCGGCTGTGTAGCAACGATTAATGGTTGTGCGAACACCCACCTCGGTGGAATAAGTGTTATCGAGATTGTACTATATACACATCTCACAGTATTAGAGAAGTACTGTCATGACTTACTGATATACCTCTGACGCGGAAATACTCACATATAAAATGACTGCATAAACCCACAGTTTATCACCACGATCAAGCTCTTGCAGCAATCCACAGTCAGAACAACAACAGCGGAAAACCACTTGAAATATTATTACATTTTTTATCTTAAGAATCTTATTTTCTTCATGTCCCAATACGCATGTGAAGACATCATTATCTACAACGCTGCCTATTTACATCAGTATTGTGAAACCGAAGCACACGTCGACTTCCTGTTCGAGTTTCTGTGATACAACAATATTGTGGATGACTATTTCCACTTCTGCGAAACAGGCGAGTATTCCTTGCAGGAAACCTACGACGAGTCTTTGGAAGACTACCTACAAGACTCCAACGACCTTTAAGGTAGCGGCCGTACCCTGCACATGCCGGTATATCTTCATACACCACAAAAACTACAACGAATTACCTTCGAAATACACGTCTTCAATTTCGTCCTAGTCACCAAGGTCACATTATATCGACACCGAGTTCAACAATATCGATCAGCATCTACGCACGCAGGAGTACCCCTGTAACACCCAGGGGCTAACCTTCTCTGAGTGTGTGTATGGGGAAATGGACCCTTTTGTATGTGTGGAAGTGAATGTTATTGGTGATGCAGCCAAAGTTTCGCTAAAGCTAACTACCCGAGTGGCCTGCAGAGCCGCACCCTAACTTGACCCCCTGCATCACAATGTTTTCCAATCATCTTCGAGACATCTTTCGAAGAAACAAAATACCATAATCAAAACAAACATACCTCCGCGAAGTCTCTACCATGCAAATAAACAAAACAACATGTTTCTCATCTTGCCGCCACGACTGAGAAACAAACAAACACACACATAACTCCCTTTCCAAAAGAACTTGCTTCTCACGCCTTCTTTATCATCACTCTTCTCTTTGTCTTTGGCTGCCCGCCTAATTTCTTCCAATACTGCTTCGTCGTCTCTTTTGCTTTTGCCATATTCCCTTCTGGCTCCCATGTGTGATGCTTTTCATCCCAACCTTCCCATTTCACTTCGTATTCCCAGACGGTTCCATCAGATCTAGCCTGTGATTTGCGATTAATTCGATGGCGTACCTTGTACCCGCGCGGCTTGTTCGTACCAGAGGAGGTGGTGGCTGCCAGGCGATTCTAGAATTATCGGTGCGGTCAATCTTGACCCTGCTGATATGGACTGTATTGTGGATTGTCATGTCTTTTGGATAGTCTAGTTTGATGGCATTCCCAGGTATTCTCGGGATCTTCTATGGGCTGAGGTAACAATGTACCAGTTTGCGGTGTGTATGGTTGAGGTTGGCATAAGTGATTGGCAGATCCTTCGTATCCAAAAATACCTTCGCACCGGAGGTAATGGTGGGATCGATTGGGCGTCATGACTTATTGGCTTCGGCTAACTGTTGATCCTGAGCATTGCGGCGCTCATCCCTGGTGACTCCCAAAGTACACTGTAATCGTTCGATGAATTTGCGGCCTTGCAAGAGTTTCACCGACTCTTTGGGCTCAGGCCTTTGGAGATCTGCAATTACATTCAGCGGCAAAGGAGGATCATAACCCAGATCATGCTCAAAAGGCGTCTGCTTCATCAAATGATGTACGGAGGAATTCTAAGCATACTCGGCTAATAGGAGGTAGTTGTTGCAATTAGCCAGATCATGGGTTGTGAAACCTTGCAAATAACACACGACCGTCTTGTTCGAATTCTCTGAGAGACCATCCGTTACTGGGTGGAATGCAGTTGACATAAGCAGCTTCGTCTGCAGAATCCTCGCAACCTCTCTGCAGTAGTCTGCTGTGAAGCATATGTCAAGATCTGATACCACCTCCTGTGGCACTCCCTGCAGGCGGACGATATTGTCGATTAACATGTGCGCGTAGGCTGGGCTGTCAATCGTCATCTTACAGACTCGCCAAGGTGCTCTCTTGGTCATATGGTCAATTAAAGTTGCAATGCAGTCGTGGCCATTTCCTGAGGTCGGCAAATTGGTGATGAAGTCAATGCTGATTCCCTGCCAACCGCCTCTGGCTATAGGAAGTGGTTGCAGATGGCCCATGGGTTTCACGCTCTGGTGGATAGTTCGATGGCATAAGTCGCAACCGACAACATAACGCGGGGTATCACGCCAAATTTTCTTCCAGAAATATCTGTCTTTCATGCGTAAGTATGTTCGATCTGCAGTGAAGTGTCCCCCCACTGGCATGTCGTGGGCCTCATAGAGGATTCGTTGCCGTATCGTCTTTGGAATACACAGCCGACCCCTCACATCATTCCTTTCCATCTCGCCCTCTTCCTCCATATTTTTTGCCGTTATTTCTTCTTTGCTGGCCTTCTTCCTTGCCCTTGCATTATTTTCTTCCTCTACTTCTTCCTTCCCATTTACCCTTGTTTCTTCTTTTCCGAGCTTTTTCATTGCCCTTGCTTTTTTTTCTTCCTCTACATCCTTCTCATTTGTCTTTTTTCTTCTTCTTCTCTGCCCTTCTTCCTTGCCCCTGCGTTTTTCTCCATCTCTTTCTTTTCCAAATCTCCACGTGACCACAGTAGGCCATTCTCTTCCAAATTGGAACATTGTGCTGACACACATAATTTACGCTCCTTGGCAGATGCGGTGGGCAGTGGGGGCGGTAACTTGGGTTGGCTAAGAAATGTGCGATAGGTCAGAGCCATTCGTCAGCAATGATACCCGCCTTGATATCAACAATCCATTCTCCGGCCACCGTAACATCAAATGCCATTATGTTGCAACACTCCCATCGAAAATCTGGGCAGCGAGACAATGCGTCTGCGGCTTGGTTTTTGACACCTGGGATGTGCTTGTCATTCCAGTCGAAATTGTGGAGGACCGTCAGGATATCCATTTGATGTAAGGTGAAGTGTGGTTGTGTGAGTATCCAACGCAGGGTTGAACGGTCCGTGTGTACCAAAAATGGCTGCTTGGCTCGGTGTAGGTTGAATTTCCAATATAATACTGCATCTCGGATGCCTAACAGTTCTCAGTCATATGTAGGGTATCGCGTCTCTGCATTGTGTAAATTTTGGCTGAAATATCCCAGTACCTTTTCTTCCTTGTCTTGTACCTGGGAGAATACCGCGCCCACCGCATATTGGCTGGCATCGACATGCAGGCAATATTTGGCTTTGGGGTCCGGTAGAGCAAGGACTGGGGCATTGCAGAGTACTTTCTTTAGGGTATCAAAAGCATGCTGACATTCCCTATCCCAGGCGAATGGAGAGCGAATGACCATCCTCGGCTCTCCCCGTCGCTGCCCAACGTCATCTTTACCTTTCGGAGGGGTGGCAATGGCGTACAATGGTATCGCAATGTGAGCATAGTGTTCAATAAATTTCCTATAGTAACTGGTGAGGCCCAGGAAACCCCTGACGTCCTTACTGTTGTTGGGTGGGGGCCAATCCATGACTGCACGTGTTTTATATTCCTGGGTGTGGAAGCCATCCTTGTCAATATCGAAACCTCAGAATTCAACTTTCTGACAAACCCAGGCACATTTTGCACACTTGGCCTTGAGTCCACGATCCGCTAGCAAGGTCAGCACTTCTCGGACATGTAGGACATGATCTGCCAGGGTATGGCGGTGAAACATGATATCATCAAGATATACCACCATGAACTTTCATTTCATTGGCTCCAGAACACTGTTCATCATGCGTATGAACTGACTCGGTGCATTTGCCAGGCCAAATAGAAGGACTTGCCACTCATACAAGCAATAGTAAGTGGTGAAGGCCGTCTTGTGCCTGTCCGCTGCGGCAATGCGAATTTGGTGATAACCGGCTGCCAAGTCCAACTTAGTGAACCAGCTGGAGCCATGCATGGAGTTGAGTAAATCCTCAATGTGTGGCAGAGGATAACGGTCCTTGTCAGTTATAGAATTGACTGGGCGATAGTCGATGCACATATGCAGAGTACCGTCTGATTTTGGTACGAATATAATTGGTGAGCCGAAACTACTTCAAGAGGGTTGAATCCAACCGCAGTGAATTGTTTTGTCTATCTGCCTCCAAACATCCCATTTTTCGCGTGGAGTGATGTGGTAAGATAAGCGGAACGGTATTTTGCCATTTGGGTCTGTTTTAGATTCGAAATTGGCCTGTCTTCCTTTCTGCAATGTTGCATATGTCGGCTCGCCAAAGAGGCCCTGGACCTCTGACAACATTCCTTGGAACTCCCCCATCGGTTGCTCTGTGGTGTGAGTGACACCATTGCCATGGTGGTTCACTTTGATCACAGATGCCCATTGTAACAGGTGGGCAGATATGTTTTTGAGTTCGGCCTTCCATATGATGTGGACATCCACGAATTGGCCTGCTCCACTATACTATCGTCAACATCCACGGGGCGTAAGCCTGGTAGGTAGTGCACTTGGCCTTACTCTCTTTCCTCCCACATGTTATCGGCGATGCACATTACGTTGCTGTCGTAGTCGATTTGATAACGGCCATGTATATCGCGCATCCATCTTGTACCTAGTGTGATATGAAAGCCGTTGACATCGTAGACTGTACATTCTTTCTTATGAACATATGGCAACCCAAGTCTCAGCTTCAATTTGACTCGTTGGCGTTTCTCTATGCCATCTTATGCATTGTCATTGGCAGTTTCCCCAATCATCCATCCTACATCCTTGGTGTTCAGGGCTGCCCCTTGGCGTTTAAGCTTCGCAAGGAATTTCTGGCCCATATTGTTCTCCGATGTGCCATCGGCCTTCACTACTTGTACCTTCCTGCTGCTCAACCATCCCTTTTCTGTTTTGTATCGTATTTTGCCCTCAAACCTTAGTAGGTCGACCACTGAATCATCTAGTTTGCTGATTTTCAAGTGATGGTAACGGGTGAAAAACTTGAATTGACTATCTGGCACAAGCCTGCCACCCATTTTTTGATGATACCGTACATGATGGTGTTTTTATGGGAGGTACAGCCACAGCTACTGTCCTCCTTTGACTTTTCCTGCCTCAGAGTCCGAATCTGAAAGATTCTCCAACTTGTTTCCCACCTCACTGTCCGTGTCGAACATAACTTCTGTCTCCTGGGCAAGCCATCCACTCTCTTTTCACCTGGCTGGCGCACCTCCCTTCTTCGTGTCCCTGCCCAGGCGGCCAGACTTAACTTTTGGACCTCATTCCTGACCAAAGCTTGCTTGGGTAGCTTTTTCATCAAGTTGCAGTTTGGGCAGTTGCAAGAGATATGGCCCACCTGACCGCAGTTGTAACAGGTTAAACCGTCGTCTTTGGGCATGCCAGTTGTGCTAGTCATATCGCTTGTTTTGTAGTCCGTTTTTCTAGCTGAGGCTTTCGCAGTTGTATTAGTATTTGCGTTGGAGCAACATGCAGATTGAGACTTGATGGGGGACGTGTCAAACGCAGCCAGGTGTTCCATGCGCTGCTCAACGGTTGAAGTCTTGTTGCACATACCAATATTCCGAACCAAGTCTTCATAAACTCTCTGGTTGCCTATTGTAATCTTGTACCCATAAGGGTGGGCGAATATTTCGGCTGGCATCGGCTGGTGTGGGTCTAACTTCGAACGGAGGTGATGGAAACGCTCGTTCAACTCTGTTGTTACGGGGATACTCCGGCGTGGGTGGAGGCAAATCGATATCGTCGTACTCTGTGTCGATATGGTCTGACTTTAATAACCAAGACGAAGCTGAAGAAATGTATTTCGATGGTGGCTTGTCGTAGTCATTGAGGTGTAAGTACATATACTGGCATTCGCAGGGTACAGCTGCTACCCAAGAAACCGTAGGAGTCTTGTAGATAGTCCTCTGAAGACTCGTCAAAAGATATTTGCGAGGAATACTCGCCGGTTTCGCAAAAGTGAAAATAATTGTCAACAAGGGTATTGTATCGCAAATACTCAAACAGGAAGTCGAGGTGGGCTTCGGTTTGGCAATACTGGTGGAGATTGGCGGCGTTGTGAATGGTGATGTCTTCACGTGCGTATTGGGACATAGATAAAAATAATATTCTTAAGGCAAAAACTTAATAATATTTCCGGTGGTTTTCCGCTGTTGTTGTTCTGACTGTGGATTACTGCTCAAGCTTGATCGTTTTGTTTAAGTCGGAGTTTTAAGGTGGTCTTCTGTAGGTGAGCATTTCCCATCAATGGTATTTTACTAAACGGTGATGGTACTTTCTCTATCACTATCATATGTGTGTATAGTACTATCTCAATAAGACTCAATCCACCGAAGTGGGTGTTCGCAGAACAACTGGTCGTTGCAACAGAGCCGATCATGGTAGTTAGTTGCGGAGAGTTCCATTTCACAACGTGTGGTTGCATAAGCCCCCACCCAGCATCACAAAGGTTATCCTGCTTTATATGACGTTGCTGACACGCATATGGGACCATTACTTAGTATTAGTTATCTTTCTTCTGCATGAGTGGAATAGTGATGAAAGATGTAATGTGCTGCCAACCCATACTTCACCACGTACCTAGTCTCAGCGGGTCTTATCCGTATTCCCCGAAGGGGGTGCCCTCTCTTAGTTATCGTATTTGCAAACGCGACAAAGCTAGGGTACGACAGTCTAGATCCGAACACTCATCTTTTTAGGTAGAATCAACTACCACGGCGCAGTTAGCTTATCTCTGTTGATTATTTGTCTCGGGAGATAGCTAAGTCCCTCATACTAAGATAATATCATGCGTCCAAGTATCTCGGGGAACTGTGTTCAGTTTCCGAGTATAGTTTTTATCCCAGTATTAGTTTGATATTGAGTAACACTGGTCTAATTCATAACGCACAGCTGGCCCCAAGGCTCCTGTAAGACAGTTATGTTTGCTTCGGCAGTATGGTTTGGTGGGTCCCATGCCTTGGCCAGTACCGAAGGAATTACCCCTCAGTTACTGTCAGATCGAGTGTGTGTATTGTCTCCGTGTGGGTTAGCTAGCCCACTTTGCTAAGACTTGGTATAGGAACTTGGAATATTATGGGAATGTCACCTGGCTAGGTTGAGCCTTCCGCTCACTTATCAGTAGACATCCTCAGCGGTGAATCCCCCTCTATCTGACACAAGTCGTCACATGGCGGGCCGGAGAGACTAAGCCTGATGTACCTCAGACGCATGATATGGGAAAACCCCTAACATCTGTGACGCGTTGCCTCTTCTTTTGGCTCAGCTCCTCCCATTCGCATTTGACCAGGTTCAAAGCGTTGGATGGGATATACTTACCTTTCAACTCCATGCAAAAGGTGGACCATTCTATAAATGTACATATTGGGAAACGATGCATGGCCCTGATCACTGAGTCTCCTTTCAGTTACAGCACCACATGCTCGCCCCAACCGGTAGTGCCGACCCATGCAATGGTCTGGGGAGTGTTCTTGAAGAGGTGTTCCAAAGCAAACAGGAAGGCGGGGACGTCATCCATAGTGTGTTTGCCATCGTATGTCGGACGGTTAGACAATTTGACGGAGAAGCCAGGCTTCCTGACAGGCCAGGGGTTGACTCAGATGAGCCACGGTTGCCAAATGAGGCTGGGGTCGGTTCGGATATATTGGGCGCTGGAGTCGCATACACTTGGTTAGTCATCAGTCGTTGAATGATGCACTCAAATGTTCTCAATACGGATTGAAGCTCGCTTTTTTCGGAGGAGAGTCTTTTGACTTGGTGCAGCAGCACATCCTTTTCTAGCAAGATCTGTGCAAAACCAGTGTGGTGGGCGGTGTGCTCCGTTGACTCCGGCTCCGGCTTGCACTTTTCCAGCTGCCTCTCCAACTTTGGCAGAGCGACGCATCTGAATCTGGAGCTCTTCCTCCAACTAGTCAATTTCTTGACGAGCTAGGGCCAACTCCTCGTTCAGGCCTTGGGGAGGCTCAGCATCCTCCAACTGCTTGACTTGGGCGGCCGAACTTTGGTTGAGTTTGCAAATCTTGGCGAATTTTTGGCCTTGTTCAAAGCTCTCCAACAAAGAGTGACAACTATAACAGCAAAACCGTTTTTTGGAAATAAGTCAACAACCAGCACGGCTATCGCCAAGCGGACACTTGCAATCGATTCCTAACACCCAATTACCCCCCCTACAATAGGGCATCTGTCTTCCAGTACCTTTATTGTTGCTGGGTGGAAACCTGGGCCTCTTACCCCTCTATTTCCCCCCCTGCAGCCCCCTGCAAAAGGGCCCCCACCGATTATCTACACAACCAATTCTTATCTAATCGACTCCAAACTTTGGGAGCATTGAAAGCACATATAGACGAGGCTCAGGTTTAGATTTCAGACCAAAAGTTTAACATTTGCATTAGTTACACAAAATCTTCGAAAAGTCGCATTTTCGCTCCTACCCCCTCTCTATCTCAGTGGAATCAACTCTAAATCGAAAACAGACAACGGCAATCGATTCAGCGGCCCCAAAACCCTTTAGAATGACCCATCTACACCTGCCTACAAGCCCCAGACTGCCTGGGCCAAAAATTCTTGAAGTCAAAAACACAATTTCAAATTCCATTGGTTTTCCACAAGTTTTCATCCGTTTCGAACGCCCTTGCGAACACCGCTTGAACACATTCACAGGTCTGCCCTGCCGAAACCACAACTTAATCTGACAAACATTGATTTCACAACGGTTGATTTTCAAATTTTTGTATTTTCCCATCCCCCTGATATTGAATCATATTGGCCACCTGGGCCCAGCAGACCTACCACGGTGTAGGTGACAATGTCCGGCAACTTTGCCGCCATTGACCCCCTGAGTCTTTGGGTGGATCCTCCAGAGTGAAGTTGCACTTCCATTCTTGCAGTGGTTTTACAGCCCTATTACATAACAGGCCTCACAGAGGTTCTCTTGTCGCTACGGGTGTCCCTGTATCTGCTGTGAGGAGGCTAGGGCTCAAGTACAAGGCTCAAACACCTTGGTAGGAAAAAAGAGGTGTAGCTCGAGCCCCCTCAGGGAATAGGTAGTACCGAGGCCACATATATCAACACTCAAACTTTGGATTTATACCAATTCAAAATACCTAAAAAATATATATTTCTTCAACATATTCAGCACCTTATAAACCTTCTAAAGTCTTCAATGACTTCCCCAATACCACCACCACCCCCACCTGGGACTTCCAGTACTTATGGAATATACCTTTATCCAAACCCCAGTTCAGACCCACTCTCTGCAATTGATGCCCCAGCTGTATCACACACCACGTTGACAGGCCATATATCCAAACGAGGAAGAAAAGGCAAGCAGGCAAGTTCTCGCCGACTGCCAGCTACCTCACCATACCCGTCACTCAATGCCCCTCGTACACGTTCAAGCACCCGTATGGCCATTGGTAATGTCCATCCCAGGACACCCTCTGAACAACTACAACCATCTTCCCCACCTCAACAACCAACCAACCAAGACCATCTCGGAAACTCTGAAAGTGCAGATCTAGAACTTGGAGATGCCCCAGGGGATACCGAGGCCAATGACGAATGTTCTGACAATGATGACGATTCTGAAGATGAAGACTTTCAGGACCCATCCACCAACCTGCTGCATGCAAATGACGAAGATGAAGATAGAATTCATCAGGTATTCAAAGCCATCCTCGAACCACTCCACAAGGATATTCCCAAAATCAACAAATGTCTCACCACCCAAACCAAAACCTGGCAACCCGCTTAGCCTCAATGGAAACCAAACACGAAATTGCCCTCAATACCATTGCAACCCTTGGACACCGAGTTGAATACCTTGTACAAATCCAAGCATCGAAGAAAGATGCACCACCAGCACCAACAGACCGACTAACTCCAGCCATCCCAGAAGGGACCTCCCCCAAACCCACACTCTGGTCAGCAATTGCATCAGCATGCGCAAAGAAAGACCCACCAAAAGATAAGAATGGGCGTACTCTCAATCCCCGTCCTCTCTCCAAAAAACAACACACACTTGTAATTGCCCGACACAGTGATCAACCAGTTACTGCGGATCTTATACAACTGAAGCTTGCGATCAACGCCACCCTCCGACGATGCCACGCAGACCCTTTGGCCAATATTGGACATGTTTCTGCCAACTACAAGCACAATCTTGTCCTCCTGACAGCAGATGCCTGCCCTGTGGATGTGGTACGAGCCCATAAGGCTGCTATTGAAGAAACAGTTCGTTTAGTTGATACAACCGCACAAAATCTCAAAAAACAAGAAACCTGGATCCGAATGATGGTTCATTCCATCGACATTACAATGTTTCCTGAATGTGAAACAGGAATGAAAATATTGAAAGAAGATATTGAGATGAACAACAATCATATCAAGCTTACCACCCTACCACGATCTCTTACAAAGCCAGAAACTCGACCCCATAAAAAGGCAACCACCATGGTCATTGCAGTCCGTACAGAACACGAAGCAAAACGTATTCAAGATCATGCAGTATAAGTAGACAGCAAGACACACAAAGCCAACCGATATGTGGCATCCCAACCAACCAACCAATGTACTAATTGTCAACAATTTGGCCATGTCTACCTACAATGCAAACAATCACCTTTCTGGAACAAATGTGCAGAACATCACATCACCACCTCCCACTCATGCAGATCATGTCCCAGCATAGGCAAACAGTGTGTCCATGATGTTATCCAATGCGTCAACTGCAAGGGTAATCACCGGGCCAATGATTCTAAATACCCAACAATTACTGCCATACGTGCTGAGGTACGAGCCAAGTTCATGGAAGACCACCCGACCATCACCCATGCCTAAACAACCTTCCTATTCACCCACCAAAATTCGAATTATACAACACAACTGCAACCGTTCCTCCTTAGTCATCAATACCCTTCTTGACTTTGCAGTTGGAATGGCCGACCTTCTTTTACTCCAAGAACCTGGATTCAACCCAGCCAATACATTCATTACAACACACCCTGGATTTGAGCTACTGATACCACCTAAAAACTTAAGAAAAGACAATAGGACAATTGCCAATGTGGCCAAAAACAACCGATATATCAAATGCTCCCCACGTACCGACATCAGCCAGGATCCTGATATTCAAGTCCTTGAAATATCAACCCCCTCAATTGCACCAATCACAGTCTTCAATATTTACAATGAACATGAAGGCGTATCGAATCACTACACTATTCCAAGAAGCTTCACCAAAATCCCATTGCCTGAACGATGCATTATTGCTGGTGATATTAATGCCCATCATACATGGTGGAATCCACAAATCAATACACCCAAACACGCTAACGAACATGTTCAGATCATGGAAACCAATAACTTTTCCCTGCTCAATGAACCAGACACCCCAACATACTACTACCGAAATGGCAAAGGAACCTCTATTATCGACCTAGCCTTTACCTCACAAGCCATCTATGACTCAGTTACAAATTGGGCCGTGGATGACAATGCATCAACTGGTTCAGACCATGCAACAATGCGTTTTGATATCTTGGCAGAATCTGAACTTGTTACCACTGACTCCAACACGATAAGATACAACTGGAATAAGACAGATTTGGATTTATTCCCAAAAACTCACAATACACTCTCCCATGCCTCACGAATGGTCTGGCAATACCTCCATGAACAACCAACTGAATCAAACCTTGACACATCAGCCGAACTACTCCGAGGTATGATTCTTGATGCAGTCAAGGAATCTACCCCAGTTCTCCAGCTTACAACACATTCAAAACGCTGGTGGACACCCCAACTCAAAATCTCCCAAACACAGATGAACCGTGCCCAGAAGCAGTGGATGAAAACCCGCCTTGAAAGTGATCACATCAAATTCAAGGCTGTTCGAAACCAATATTTCCGGGATATCCGCACCTCCAAGACAACAATGTGGATTGAATTTTTAGCAAATGCACAAGGCACAGAGATATTTACCGCCCTCCGTTATACCAAACCCAGGAAAACCCAACGGACACCACCCCTGTCATTCTCCAACACAACACCTGTGACTTTTGAAGAAAAGGCAGTATTATTCCGTTCTACCATGTTCCCACCCCCACCAGTAGCACCCTCCCCAACTGATACCACCAATCAACCTACACTGCCATGGGTTACATTTACCCCAACAGAAATCAAACAAGCAATTTTTACCTCTGCACCACGTAAAGCCCCGGGACCCGATTGGCATCCCTTTTACTGCCTCCGGCAAGCATATCTAGCAGCCACCGAACTATTCAACAGTCTCTCTCCTATACTTGGAACCACTGGATATCACCCTACCTGTTGGCGACAAGCAACGACTGTGATTATACCCAAACCTGGAATACCTGACTATTCAATACCTAAGGCCTACCGACCTGTTGCCCTTCTCAATTGCCTTGGGAAGATCCTTGAAAAGTTGATGGCAAACCAAATTGCATATATGGCTGAAAAATACAACCTACTAAACAAAGATGAAATAGGAGGACGAAGACAACGTTCTGCTATAGATGCTGCAATGGCACTCACACATAAAATTGAACAAGGAAAGCATGCAAAGAAAATCACTACTGCTCTCTTTTTCGATGTATGTGGTTCATTCGACAATGTATCCAAGGACCGTCTCCTCCAAATTCTACGACAACTGGGCTACCCAACCGCAATTCAATTTTGGGTGGATCACTTTTCATCCAACCGAACAACAGCACTGGCATTTGATGGATGACAGGAAAACCTCAGCCCAGTCCGGACAGGAATTCCTCAGGGATCGCCTGCATCCCCAATTCTCTTCCTCCTCTATCTCAGTCCTCTCTTCAATGAACTCACAACCCATTACCCCAGCTCCTGGACTCCAAGCTACATTGACAACGTTGCAATTGTTGTTCGAAGCAAATCAAAAGCCTATAATGCAAGATGCCTTGAGGCTGCTGCACGGACAGCTGTGAAATGGGCAGAAAACAACACGTTACGATTTGATGACTCAAAGTCAG
The DNA here is from genome assembly GCA_015178995.1 of Trichophaea hybrida. Lineage (NCBI taxonomy): Eukaryota > Fungi > Ascomycota > Pezizomycetes > Pezizales > Pyronemataceae > Trichophaea > Trichophaea hybrida. The sequence continues at coordinate 23,711 of WHVE01000999.1, forward strand.
AGATGATGCACTTCCACAATAAATGAAACGGTGATACCACCGATGACGAAAAGATTACCCTACCCAATGTCACTACCATTTCCCCCGGCACAATAGGCATTGGCGCAGATGTGGTATGGTGGATTGGTTTTTGGTTTGACAGAAAAATCAACTTCAAACACCATGTTATGCTGAAAGCCGCAAGTGGCAAAAGAGCCCTTGGAGACCTCAAATCACTAGTCAATACAGAATCCAAACTAACCCCCAGTGCAGTCCACCAATTATACAATGTGTGTGTTGTCCCTGTTTGTGACTTTGGAGCAGAAGTTTGGTGGATGGGGCAAGCAACATATCAACAGAAATTTGAAACAGTTCAAAATATGGCCCTTCGGTATATCCTTGGAGCCTTCCGCACATCACCAACAATAGCCCTATACAATGAATCAGCCCTGCCACCAGTAGCTGTACGACTTAATCACATGCGAAGAAAATATGCAATACGAATACTTACATTTCCCGAAATGCACCCAATCCGACAATGTTGTGCATCGACTTTCCCTCCATTTCATGAAACCCCACAGTCTAGTAATACAACTGGGCCATGGATTTCATGGGACAGTATGCAACAAAATAACTGCAAATTTGAAACACGTCTCATCCAAACCTTATCGACCCTCCACCCATGGATTTCTAATAGCTCCGAGATTGAAACCTTCTCAACCACAGCCTGTCCACCATGGATTCAAAGCAGAGTCAAAACACAAATTAATCCACATTCAAAAGAAGCGGAAGCCACAGCACATGAAGCACAGTATGCGATGTTGAAACAAGATGACCGCAATATTGTTTGTTATACAGCTGGATCAATGTTGAACGAAAATATTGGTGCAGGAACTGTAGTGGAAAGGACTGGAGAAGAAGTCATTGAAGCGACCTACCCAATGGGCCATCAACAGGAAGTTTATGACGCTGAATTACTTGGTATTCTTGAGGCTGCACAGAAATGCTTTCAGGTGTGTCAACGTAATAACCTCACCAAAAGACATATATGGATTTTCAATGACAATCAAGCTGCCATATGACGTTTCAATACCTTCAAACCCGCCCCTGGACAGTCCACTTCCCTGGCACTCTCCAATATCACCAATAACCTCCTTGCACTCAAAACTATGATCACAGTACAATGGGTTCCTGGCCATACAGATGTACCTGGAAATGAGCTTGCTGATAAGTTGGCAAAAAAGTCCACTCATGAAAAACCACCTACCTACTATAATACCTCCTTAACTTATCTCAAGCGGGTAACCCGAGCGGCAAAAATGCAGGAATGGGGGGATTGGTGGATGAGGCATCCCACAAAAGGAAAGAACTATATTGGAACATTCCGTACTAAACCAGACAATATTTTCACATGTGGTAACCGTCAGTTTGCATCCACCGTCACCCAACTACGAACCGGACATGGATACTTCCGCAGTTATCTATACACAATTCCCACTAATTCTGTTGACTCCCCTCACTGCCCATTTCGCTATGGAGGTTCCCAGTCACCAGAACATCCTCTTCTAAGATGCCCCCTATACCAACGCGAATGTCAAATGATGCGGAAGGAGATTGGAGTGGTATACCCTCGATATCTCTGGAAGCATCTTCTTTATACAGATAAAGCAATGCAACCTTTGAAACATATTCTGCATGACACACATATAGCTACTCGAAGATGGTACCTGGGTGAATTCGGTAATGATGCACATCTTGGGCAGAGTAACATCCAAATTGCAAGCCAGGGAACTGTCAACGATATGGTGGAGGATCATCAGAGAGAGCGTGGAGGGGAGGATGGAGAGGATGACGATGATGAGGAAGGGGAAGCAGAGAGTTGAAAGGAGGAGTAATTGAGTATGGAGAAAGGAGGGGGAGGGTAAACTCCATGGGGAGAACCCGCATGATATGCAGGACCAAGCCTAATGAGACTGACCGATATTTCATTAATGTATGAAGCGTGTTACAGACCGCTATGATTTATTGAAAAGTTCTTTGTAACTAGAGCAGGGGTGACAGGAGGCTGCGGAGCGGTGCTACCTAGCCACGGGTTTTTCGTTTTTCCTTTCTTCGGTTTCATTTGTTGTTCTTGTTCACCGTTATTTGTTTGTACCTCACCGGCCATAGCCTGCGGGCTGCATGCTGTATGATGAATAAATAAATAAATAAATAAATTCTCAGATTCACGACCTTCTATTGGACGTTCATCTGGAAATATGCCAAGGTAACGGCACCCATATCAAATCTGCTAAAGACATTGTCAGGGAAGTGGAAGTGGGAATGGATAAGAGACACCGAACTCACATCCCGAAAACTCAAGAGGGCCATCACAGAGGTGCCGCTTCGACAGCACTTTGACCTGGCAAAGCCGATTATCCTTCAGACCGATGCAAGTGGCTTCACGATCATGGGGATTCTGAACCAGTAGGATGGGCTTGGCACCCTTCAACCAGTCAATTTCTACTTGTGGAGGTGCTCGCCAGCAGAGCAGAACTACCACACATATAACCGTGAGCTCTTTGCAATTGTCGAGACCATGAACCAGTGGCGTCACTATCTCGAAGAAGCTAGGCACAAGATATTAGTGTGATGTGACCATAAGAACCTTGAGTATTCCCAAACTTCCAAAGTGCTCTGATGGTGACAAGCAAAGTGGTCAGAAATTCTCTCGGTATATGACTTCAGTATTAAGCACTTGGAGGGCATCAAAAACCCCACCAACAGCCTGTCTAGGTGGCCCGACTATGAGCAAGACTACGAGATGTCCATTGGCCGACTCTGGGTGACCCTGGCAGTGAGGGCCATTACACTTGAAGTTGAACCGCACAATGATCACCTACCAGCCATTCAGAAGGCCTTGTCTTCTGATACATTGGCAATCGACATAAATGCGAAGATAGTCGAATCGCCCATGTCATAGACCCCCGAAAATTAGAACCAATGGACAGTCGTCGCTAGAGCTCTGACTGACGAAGGGAGGATATACATTCCTGTAGATTAAATGCTTCGCACTAGAGAAATATTTCTTTTCCATGATAGCCCTGAATCATAACATTTTGGAGCCCTGAAGACCAGCGAACGAGTTTCTAGGGACTTCTATTGGCCCACAATAGATGCATATATAAGGCAGTACATCAGTGGCTGCAAAGTTTGCCACCATGTCAAGGCCCCACGGCATGCTCGACATGGCCCAATAATGCCCTTGACACCTCTGGCACAACCCTGGGAAGGCGTGACCATGATTTTGGTCACCGACTTGCCGGAATCAACTCCATATGAGTATACAGAAATCTTGGTCATTGACAATCTGCTAACAAAAATGGCAATCTACCTGCCGTGCCGAAAGAACTTTCATTCACCGGAACTGGGCTGGCTCTTTATTGAGCACATCATTTGCAAGCATGGGGTGCTTGACAACATCTTCACCGATCGAGGAGGCCAATTTACGAGCCAATTCTGGACGAGGGTATGTTCCTATATGAGCACTCACCGCCGACTCTCAACAGCCTTCCACCCACAGACGGATGGCCAGATGGATAGGCAGAATCAGACGATGGAGCAGTACCTCCTAGCCTGTTGCAACTACGAGCAGAATTACTGGGTTGAGCTCCTCCCATTGGCCGAGTTTGCATACAACAACTCTGTACACCACTCGACGAGGATGACCCCCTTCTGGCCCAATTACAACTCCCATCCGCCCCTGCCGTTCAAGGCTCCGAAGGCCTCTTCCAACCTGAGGTCGGCGATCCAATCAAAGGTGATGAGGGCGGTGCTAGCCAAAACCCACCAAAATCTCTGCAAGAACCTACTGGAGGCCCTGGAGCGGCAGGCCAAATACGCTGGAGGCAAAGAAGTCACCTTTGAGGTCGGAGATGAAGTTTGGATCTCAACGAGACACATCTGTACGACGAGGCCTTCCAAAAAACTGGATTATAAGGGAGCAGGCCCATATACGGTGAGTAAGGTCATCAATAAGAACTCTTACAAACCGGTCCTTCAGAGAACAATGCAAATCCATGATGTCATCCACATTTCTCTGCTCAACTCATACACGCCACCAATCGCTGGCCAGCCGCCATGAGAGCCCCAGCCGATGATAGTTGACAATTTTGGCAAATGAGAGGTCGAACGAATAGTTGACTCTGAATAACATCATTGACGTTCCACAACTTTGTTCAGTGGGCAGGCTACAACTACATCCGAACGAGCTGGAAGCCCACAGGTAACCTCGAGAATTGTCAAGAACTAGGCAATGGGTTCCATCGGAAAAATCCGGATAACCCCCGCAGGTCATTGGACAATCACTATGGGCAGGATTTGGAGAATTGGAGGAATTTGGCCGACATTGGTGTTTTTGAGTTTCCCCTTTTCTTGATTCTTCTCTTCTTATGGATCTCAGCCCAGTACAAATGGCATCGGCAGGGGTTTTACCGCCTACCACTGGAGGTTGATTTCCCAATACACCGAATCCGCTGTGTAGCTGCCTGAATGGCACAGATCGGTTGTGGGACTTATGATGATGTGCGAGGCCCATACAAAGGTGCACAAACCTGAACCTTACTTCTTCTTCATGTCTATATATATATAGCAGCCCAGCAGGTCTGCGCCGAGAGAGGAGGATGATGAAACAGTAGAGGTCAGGCCTTAGTGGTTAAGGTAGCGGCTGCCTGCAAGGCTGAATGAGCACCAACTTTAAGTACACTCTGCACAGATGCCATCGTACGAAAGCGATTATCCTATTTATACACAATCATACTACAACACTTATTCTCGTTGGCAACCATACCAACCCCAATTGTCATATGAACCTGTACGAAGCCTTACCAGCCTGTACTTGCCCTTACACTGACCCTGAACTGTGCACTGTCATGCTTTCCAGCAACAACTATTTATTTTGATATTATCAGATTGAAAGGATACTACTGGTCCAGAATATATCAGCCACAGAATTGATATTCCAAAATAATACCTGTGGATTGAGAATTTTCTAATAATGATAAAAACATAGAGAAGTTGGTATATAGAAACTAATGGTAGTTTTAAAAGAAAGATTATTGGTTTGGAGATGATTCAAAAGTAGTTGAAGTATACAAGTTTTAGAAGTGAGTATAGTTACTAGTATTTGGCAGAATATAGGGCAAGAGGTATAAATACCTTGCAATTCTTCAAAAGTAGAAATACTACCTTCTCAGTAGCATATTATACCTTAATAATATATGTATTGGAAAGTCTATTTTTTTTATTTAGAATATTTAGATACTTTTCTATATTATGAGTAAGGCATATAACATACAGTTGAAGCAAGTCTCCAATTGAATAGGAATACTTCTCTAACCTAGTAAACCAGAAATGATGCTCCTGATATTACAAAAACTGCTTTGAAAAACTCACAATTATCAGGCTATTTTGGATTGTTTTATACTAGAACTTCATCAATTTTCATATAATAAATGAAACAAAATTGGAAGGTAAAAGAATATATAAAACTATATATTTTACATATAACTGATATTGTAATATAATCAAAATTGAGCTGTTTAATTGAAATTATAAATAGAAATCGACCAATTGGAAGTAATTGACCGAGTCTAACCTAGTCAAAACGATACCAGTTTTAAATATAGTTTGAATAATACCAGCGATATTATAAACTGGCCAGGGTTCTTGGTAGATACTTATTTGGACTGGGGTTCCAGGTATAGTTCCAATTTGGACTGCAGCCTAATAACTTTCAATTGTTGCTAATACTAAACATGGTCTATAAAAAATATATATCTTTATTTAAATGTTTTTCAAGATTTATATAAATTGCCAAAAGATATCTTATATTATTTTTATGCATTACCATTTGATGATTATTTTATACTTTATTTAGGAAGGTATGTATATCTTTTTGAAATCATGTTTTTCTAGGTAAAATGTACATTTTGTTTTCCTTATTCCATGTGGCATAGTCTTGGACATAAATCATTCAGTGTCCCTGGCCAGAGATTTGTGGACAAGGTTGTTGGAAGTTTGAAACTCAACCTGTACATGTAACTCGTAATGTGTTACTTATGCAGGGACCAATTCCTGTGTGTAGATAGATAATAAAGTGCTTGCACTTCTGTTCCTGATTCACTACAGACGTAGCCCAATATGATCACATTGGTTCACATTGATTCTGGTAACTAACTACTTAGTAGTAATACCGTACTGTGCGTCAATTTTTGTACGAGATTTTATGCGTGACGATATTTTTCAGTATTGAATAACCAAAAGTGAGCTAAATTCACAATATAATCTCTTCTGACGGCCCCTCCGTGCGCGTGTCTATGAACCTTGGAGCTCGGTGTAGAAGTGGAGAAGTGCAAGCGGAAACCACCAAAAGAAACCAACCTATTACAACAGCCACAGAAGCAACATCGCAACCATTGAACTCGAGATTCGGTATGGGTTGCACCCGCTGATATTGAGCATCGTACCCTACCTCTGCTGGTTGTTGTCGCCAACTCGTTGCCTTTGCCACATACTTATTTAAGTATGTACGATACATGTAGTAATTGTCCGCGGCGTTGATTGACCCGTTTGACGTCATGGGATCCTCATCGATAACTCTAATCTCGCTGCATCACATCTTGCCAAGCACCAACAAAATGCAATTTGGAGCTTCCAGCAGACTCGTGGATGCTATAACCGATACCCCTGTGAACCTGGGAATCTACTAAGTACACTACTTAAGTACTTAAGTAGTTTTGTTTTTGGCCTGCTGTTAACCATCAAATTCTGGGCTTAACGTCATTACATAAATACCCCACCACCGTAAAACCCCACCACCGTAAAACCTCACCACCGTAAAACCTCACCACCGTAAAACCTCACCACCGTAAAACCTCACCACCGTAAAACCCCACATATCGATATCATTCTGAACTACTTTTAACTATACTTAAGTACTTAGAAAACAAACATCGGGCTCATCAACCCAAACATAAATCCCGCCATGAGTTCTTACACTACGAACACGTCAGCCTACAAGCTGAATCACACGATGTTAGTCGGCGTTCCAACCGTTTGAGTTTTAGATTCTGACTTGGGCACACACTTAAGGCTGCGGGTGGCAGATCCTATGCGAAGTGGTACTTAAATAACATCCCCTGATGTGATATACAGCTAATAGACGCCGTAAATAGTCAAGTTTTATGAAGGCAACTTTGGAATGAAGCTCATCAACCGGTACGAGGTTTCTTTGGTAGACCAAGTTGTAATCGGACAATAAACAACTCTGACGCCACTCCATCACCTTTCAGACTGGATTTCGAAGAAGCCAAGTTTTCTCTTTACTTTCTTGCCTTTGATTCCCCTAAGTCTGAGAGTGCCGGAAAGCACTGGACTGACCGAGAATCCGTTTTGGAGCTTACCCACAACTGTTCACTGCCATCCTCCTCCTCCTCCTCCTCCTTGTACCGATTTTGCTCATCAATACTCTTAGATGGCACCGAACACGACCCGAGTTTCAAGGTTGCGAATGGCAACTCGGTACCAGGAAGAGATTAGTCTCCCTTTCCACACTGTTGCTTTGACCAAGAGTGTTGACATTTATTTTGCTGCACGGTTTGGCCATATGTAAACTCACCTTCCCTTATACATTGCTCACTGTCCAGTATCTGAAATTTCGCCAGCGCCTTCTCCGTTGATAAAATTGAGGTCGCTTGTGCGCGCCTCGAAGCAAATTCTGTTAAGTTTCAAAAGAAGCTTACAGACGGTACGATGAAGCACATTGCCTTCGCCTTGGATCCAGATGGGGCAATTCTCACTATTCTTTGGCTTCTCTTCCTAGATTGGCTGACCTTGTTGTAGTACTGGGTTGAAATCATCGGACAACCAGGCACAAGCTCGGAAGCCATAACGACTGACCTCGGAACCTACCGCTTTAACCACACGATGATTCGAGTCAAGGATATTGAAAAAAGTCTAGATTTTTATCGCAGTGTGCTGGGGATGAGTTTGCTTCGCACGCTTGAGAATCCCGAGGGGAAGTTTAATCTTTACTTCTTGGGCTACCGGCATGGCAGTGAAGGCGATGTGACGCAGGAACAGCTAGTTGGAAGGGAAGGTGTAAGTCTAATTTGCCCTACTTTATAGATTCTACTTAGGTGAGAAACCGCTAATTTCAATGCATAGTTGGTGGAATTAACATGGAATTGTATAGTGATCCTTTGATTCCCTCTTTACACGCTCCTAACGTGGATAGACGGTACCGAAACGGATCCCGACTTTGCCTACCACAATGGCAACACTGATCCCCAAGGTTTTGGTCATCTCTGCATCTCCGTTGATCGTCTTCAAGATGCCTGTGCTCGTTTTGAGGACCTCAATGTAGACTGGAAGAAGCGTCTCACCGATGGACGTATGAAAACTGTCGCTTTTATTAAAGATCCAGACAAATATTGGATCGAGTAAGATCAATAACATTCTCTGGGAAGACATTGGAAGCGGCTAATGTTTGTTTAGGATTATCCAAAATGAAAGTTTGAAGAAAAGTGCAGGCTGGTAAATGAGACTGTTATATGATCCTACTCTATATCAAAGTATTCATTACTCAACCACAGAGTATATTTGTCAAGTTATTGAATATATTTCATTACTACTAAGTATTTCCACATTGGTATAATATTCCTTGTATATAACACAGGTGCAATGTATTTGTATATTGGTATAAGTACTTAAGTGGTTTCCTTACTTTGTTGGAAAAATATTTGATATTTTATATGAAGTTTATTTTAATAGTTTTCAGTATCTATAATATCAGTTACAGTTGAAAGATATTTGTATCTGTAAGGGCAATACTATACCTACCTATAAAAAGTATATATAATATTACTAATAGATCCCACCTGAAGCCTCTAGTCTAGGTTTGAGTTGGAACCGAATTATTTCCAAATTGATGGTTTGGATTGCAAATAGAACTGAAGCAGCAAGTAGAGTCCAGGCTGACTCTACATTTTGAAAACCTGTTGTACACATTATGCATATCTGGGTCTGCAAATAGGTAACTCACTACCAATAACTTATGATATGCTATATAATCTACTGTAATTTTTGGTACCTGCTACAATGTTAGAAAATTTAAATGGATCCAAGTCTATTATGGATAACTTAGATAATATGCTGGTAACACTCCCATAACATACTGGAAGTGTCATTCCAGGATTACTGGTCAAAGAAGTATCCATACTTGGGTCAAAACTTGCTTCAATTGCAGTGAGTTAGGAGCTTCACTCAGGATGTGGAAATACCTTAATGATTTATAACAAACAGAAATGGCTTTTCAAATTCATATATTGTTAAGGCTTGTGCTCCACACTGGGAATATAATCAATCATCTGATGCCTTTCTATTCTCAAAGAAAATGAACATTTTTAAAATTTTGTTTTCATTCTTAACTACCATTTACACTGTACTCTAGAGCTCTTGTATGTCAATCAATTGTGAACTGACACTACATCAACAAAATGTAATTCTTGCTGCGGAAGGCTCCCAGAGGCTCCTGGAGTCGTCAGAGCAGTTCGGAGCAGTTCTGAGTAAGTGCAAGGTTTCGGAGGCTTCTGGAGCATCGAAGGGCTCTCCTGGAGCTGCCAGGAGCCTCTTGGAGTCTCCGGGAGCACCAGTGCAAGGTTCTCGAGCCTCTGGGGGTACCAGTGCGTGATTCGGAAGCCTCTAGAAGCGCCAGTGTAAGGTGCTGGAGTCACTGGGAGCGCCTGTGCAAGGTTCTGGAGCCTCTGGGAGTGCTGGTGCAAGGTTCTGCAGCGTCTGGAAGCACTGGTGCAAGGTTCCCGATCCTTCAGAAGCGCCAGTAGACGATTTTGGAGCCGTCAGGAGCGCTGGTGTAAGGTTCTGGAGCCTCCAAAAGCGGCCGGTACAAGATCTAGGAGTCTTCTGGGCATTGGATGATGTGAAATCATTCAGGTATATATTTTGTATATTTTTCCCATTCTTAGGTGATTCATCTATCCCTTTGATTACTTCATATAGATACTGTTGGAATGACTGTGCATTGTCTATATATTCATATTCAAAAGGAAACAGTTTGAAATAATGATACCGAAATAGACATGAAAATAGAGAGCTACTTTGATAACACCGCAAGGAAAGAACAAAATAAACGAAGCAAATGAGACTGTGATAAACATAAAGCACAGAAACCAACACCGATCGAATTCGATCAATCAAACATATTATGAATATCACCAACACCATCACCTATTTCGTCTGCTCCAAGGAAAGCTGATATTATATTTGCATCCTCTTTGCATGGATAAGTGATGCAATTTCTGCAATTATGGATGATTGCATTTTGCCTGGTTAGATGGTTAGAACGCCAATGATTATAGACTCTCAGAGTAACATCTGCAATCCAAATTTGGTTGGTGATTCAACTGACCATATGTATAAATAAGCATAACCAGAGTTCAATTAAATGGGGAAAAGTTCAAAACCGCAAACCAAACGTGCCCAACAGAGATCGGTGCGGATGAAATAGATATGAAAAAGATAATAATTGCTTTGATAATTATCCTGGGTAAAGTTTGTGGTGACTTTTGTGCCCGGCTTGTAGTCTGATAGTGTGCAGTGAATGACAGCTGCAGCAATTGCTAATGTCCATGGAGATACCAGATCACAGTATTGGAGCACCATTGTAGCGACAACCACACCAGCAAAACCGTTTTTCGAAAATAAGTCAACAACCAGCACAGCTATCGCCAAGCGGACACTTGCAATCGATTTCTAACCCCCAATTACCCCCCTACGATAGGGCATCTCTCTTCCAGGACCTTTATTGTTGCTGGGTGGAAAACTGGGCCTCTTACCCCTCTTTTTCCCCCCCTGCAGCCCACTGCAAAAGGGCCCCCACCGATCATCTACACAACCAATTCTTATCCAATCAACTCCAAATTTTGGGAGCTTCGAAAGCACATATAGACGAGGCTCAGGTGTTAATTTCAGACCAAAAGCTTAACATTTGCATTAGTTACACAAATTCTTCGAAAAGTTGCTTTTTCGCTCCTACCCCCCCTCTATCTCAGTGGAATCTACTCCAAATCAAAATCAGACAACAGCAATCGATTCAGCGGCCCCAGAAGCCCTTAGAACGAACCATCTATACTTGCCTACAAGCCCCAGACAGCCTGGGCCAAAAATCCTCGAAGCAAAAAACCCAAATTCTAAATCCATCGTTTCTCAACGAGTTTTCATCCGTTTTAAACACCCTTACGAATACAGCGTGTACACACACCCAGGTCTACCCTGCCAAAGGCCCACTGTGATCGGACAACAATTGACCCCACAACGGTCGATTTTCAACATTATCGCATTTTTCGCATTTTCTCATTCCCACCCTTTGGAACATATTGGCCACCGGGGCCCAGCAGACCTACCAGGGTGTAGGCGACAACGTCCGGCTACTTTGCCGCCATTGACCCCCTGAGTCTTTGGGTGGATCCTCCAGAGTTAAGTTGCACTTCCTTCCTTGCAGTGGTTTTACAGCTCCATCATATAGCAGGCCTCCTAGAGGTTTTCTTGTGGCTATGGGTGTCTCTGTATCTGCTGTGAGGAGGCACAGGCTCTAGTACAAGGCTCCAACACCTTGCTAGGACAAAAGAGGAGAAGCTCTAACCCCCACAGGGAATAGGTGGTACCGAGGCCACTTATATCAACACTCAAACGTCGGATTTATACCTATTTAAAATACCTAGAAAATTTATATTTCTTTAACATATTTAGCACCTTATAACCCCTCTAAAGTCTTCAATGACATCCCCAATACCACCACCACCCCCACCTGGGACTTCCAGTACTTATGGAATGCACCTTTATCCAAACCCCAGTTCAGACTCACTCTCTGCAATTGATGCCCCAGCTGTATCACACACCACTTTGACGGGCCATATATCCAAACGAGGAAGGAAAGGCAAGCAGGCAAGTTCTCGCCGACTGCCAGCTACCTCACCATACCCGTCACTCAATGCCCCTCGTACATATTCAAGCACCCGTATGGCCATTGGTAATGTCCATCCCAGGACACCCTCTGAACAACTACAACCATCTTCCCCACTTAAACAACCAACCAACCAAGTACATCTCGGAAACTCTGAAGGTGCAGATCTAGAACTTGGAGATGCCCCAGGAGATACTGAGGCGAATGACGAATGTTCTGACGATGATGACGATTCTGAAGATGAAGAATTCAGGACCCATCCACCAACCTGCTCGATGCAAATAACGAAGATGAAGATAGAATTCATCAGGTATTCAAAGCCATCCTTGAACCACTCCACAAGGATATTCTCAAAATCAACAAACGTCTCACCACCCAAAACCGAAAATTGGCAACCCGCTTAGCCTCAATAGAAACCAAACACGAAATTGCCCTCAATACCATTGCAACCCTTGGACACCGAGTTGAATACCTTGTACAAATCCAAGCATCAAAGAAAGATGCACCACCAGCACCAACAGACCTACTAACTCCAGCCATCCCAGAAGGGACCTCCCCCAAACCCACACTCTGGTCAGCAATTGCATCCGCATGCGCAAAGAAAGACCCACCAAAAGATAAGAATGGGCGTACTCTCAATCCCCGTCCTCTTTCCAAAAACAACTTACACTAGTAATTACCCGACACAGTGATCAACCAGTTACTGTGGATCTTACACAACTGAAGCTTGCGATCAATGCCACCCTCCGACGATGCCACGCAGACCCTTTGGCCAATATTGGACATGTTTCTGCCAACTACAAGCACAATCTCATCCTCCTGACAGCAGATGCCTGCCCTGTGGATTTGGTACTAGCCCATAAGGCTGCTATTGAAGAAACAGTTTGTTCAGTTGACACAACCGCACAAAATCGCAAAAAAACAAGGAACCTGGATCCGAATGATGGTTCATTCCATCGACATTACAATGTTTCCTGAATGTGAAACAGGAATGAAATTATTGAAAGAAGATATTGAGATGAACAACAATCATATCAAGCTTACCACTCTACCACGATCTCTTACAAAGCCAGAAACTCGACCCCATAAAAAGGCAACCACCATGGTCATTGCAGTCCGTACTGAACATGAAGCAAAACATATTCAAGATCATGGATTACAAGTAGACGGCAAGACACGCAAAGCCGACCGATATGTGGCATCCCGACCAACCGACAAATGAACTAACTGCTAACAATTTGGCCATTCCTACCTACGATGCAAACAATCACCTTTCTGCAACATATGTGCAGAACCTCACCCCACCACCTCCCACTCATGCAGATCATGTCCCAGCATAGGCAAACAGTGTGTCTATGATGTTATCCAATGCATCAACTGCAAGGGTAATCACCGGGCCAACGATTCTAAATGCCCAACAATTACTGCCATACGTGCTGAGGTACGAGCCAAGATCATGAAAGACCACCCGACCATCACCCATGCCTAAACAACCTTCCTATTCACCCACCAAAATTCGAATTATACAACACAACTGCAACCGTTCCTCCTTAGTCATCAATACCCTTCTTGACTTTGCAGTCGGAATGGCCGACCTTCTTTTACTCCAAGAACCTGGATTCAACCCAGACAATACATTCATCACAATACACCCTGGATTTGAGCTACAGATACCACCTAAAAACTTAAGAAAACACAATAGGACAATTGCCTATGTGGCCAAAAACAACCCATATATCAAATGCTCCCCATGTACCGACATCAGCCAGGATCCTGATATTCAAGTCCTTGAATATGAACCCCCTCAATTGCACCAATCACAGTCTTCAATATTTACAATGAACATGAAGGCGTATCTAATCTCTACACCATTCCAAGAAGCTTCACCAAAATCCCATTGCCTGAACGATGCATTTTTGCTTGTGATATGAATGCCCATCATACATGGTCGAATTCACAAATCAAAACACCCAAACGTGCCGACGAACTTGTTCCGATCATGGAAACCAATAACATTTCCCTGCTCAATGAACCAGACACCCCAACATACTACTACGGAAATGGCAAAGGAACCTCTATTTTCGACCTAGCCTATACCTCACCAGACATCCATGACTCGGTTACAAATTGGGCCGTAGATAACAACGCATCAACTGGTTCAGACCATGCAACAATACGTTTTGATATCTTGGCAGAATCAGCACTTGTTACCACTGACTCCAACACGATAAGATACAACTGGAATAAGATAGATTGGGATTTATTCTCACAAACTCTCAATACACTCTCCCATGCCTCACGAATGGTCTGGCAATACCTCTATGAACAACCAACCGAATCAAACCTTGACAAATCAGCCGAACTACTTCGAGATATGATTCTTGATGCAGTCAAAGAATCTACCCCAGTTCCCCAGCTTACAACACATTCCAAACGCTGGTGGACACCCCAACTCAAAATCTCCCGAACACAGATGAACCGTGCCCAGAAGCGGTGGAAGAAAACCCGCCTTGAAAGTGATCACATCAAATTCAAAGCTGTTCGAAACCAATATTTCCGGGATATCCGCACATCCAAGACAACAATGTGGATTGAATTTTTAGCAAATGCACAAGGCACCGAGATATTTACCGCCCTTCGTTGTACCAAACCAAGGAAATCCCAACGGACACCACCTCTGTCATTCTCCAACACAACAGCTGTGACTTTTGAAGAAAAGGCAGTATTATTCTGTTCTACCATGTTCCCACCCCCACCAGTAGCACCCTCCCCAACTGATATCACCAATCGACCAACCCTGCCATGGGTACATTTACCCCAACAGAAATCAACAAGCAATTTTTACCTCTGCACCACGTAAAGCCCCAGGACCCGATGGGCTTCACTTTTACTGCCTCCAGCAAGCATACCTAGCAGCCAC